>CAIGRN010120625.1:0-25847 GCA_903798345.1 Fraxinus anomala | reverse complement strand
CAGATTTAAATGAAATTTGTAGATATTCAAGTGGAACCTTTAATCAAGCAGAAATAAATTATACAACTCATGAAAAAGAATTACTTGCTATTAATAAAAAAAAAAAAAAGTTTTCATTATTTTTATTATCTAAAAAATTTATTGTTGAAACTGATAATACTCAAGTTGCAGGATTAATCAAGAATAAATTACCATCAGAACCTCAGTATAAAATATTACATAGATGGCAAGCAAATTTATCTTTTTATAATTTTGATATTATCCATATTAAAGGTATAAATAACTATTTTGCATATTTCTTAATCATGAATATTGAATTTGGAGATGGATAACATCAGAAACTCATTGATAGACGCCAAAAGGTGAATAAAATTCCTCATGGAGGAAGTTGACGATATGAAAATAGGAATTGAGCAATTAGCGAAATCACTCCAACAAAATATTAAATTGTTGGTTGAAATCTCTAATTCTCATTCCAATTATACCAAAGAATTAAGTAACATGATTGTTGAGATTTCTTCTCAATTCGAATTACTAAATACCAAACAGGGAATGCCAATTGATATCAAACATGGAATACCAAAAATACAAACATGTACACAACATGGAAGCAGCAGTGACCCAATAACATAAAAAGAGATATGCCAAGTCCCCGAAAGGTTACTATAAAAAATAATGATGAACATACAAGAATTGTCAGAATTAGAATAGATGATGAAGATGATACATTTTTATCATCAAAAGAAGAAGAATATAAATAGTTTGCTAAAATTGTTTATGAGATGGAATTCAATTACTTCTACTTCATATCTCCAGGAGATCATGTTTATCCCAGGATTATCATAATGAAGGGAACAGATCCTTTAATGGTAAAAATGACATCTATGGATTCCTAGATCTAACCTAGATCTAACCTATCCTGGAAAAGATCTTAAGGAAATTGAAAATTTTGATGACATATTTAAATCCGAAGTATCCAAGTTTGCCCAGGGAAGATCAATATATTTAAAATTTTACTCAATAAGTTCTGAAGTTGATGAAATGATTTATTATCCCTCTGAACATATTATTACCATTGGATACGTTGGAAGAGATTTCCAACTCGAAGTTGGGAAAGAAAATAGACCTTTACCAAAGATTACAAGATCATGGATCAAATCCCAAAGAATTTTAGGGATTAAGGTCCTTTACAACATGGCAAAAATTTTATATGAAAAGATGTTTAAATGCTTATGCCAATATGAAGAATGGACTTTACTTACAAACAATGGAAACGAAAAATCTGGAATTCTAAGGAATACATTGAAATGTTTGATACTCATCGAATCAATGGATGTGTAACAACAATACAAGAAGCATGAAGGATAAGGGAATGTCCCACATGCCGACAGAGTTGAAAGAAAGCTACAAAGGATTCCAAGATAAAGAAAATAGTTGTATAAGAAGACAATATTACCAGGACAATAATAGAAGGATAATGCCCTTGACAAAGAAGATGTGATGTAAAGTGGACAATCCAATGAAGAGGCGAGTGCGCCTTTGGAAGAAAAAGCATAAATAATTTTATTGTGTAAATTATTAATAAAACGCAAGCAATGATGTAAGAGGCAGAATAATTGTACATCATGTAGTAGTATATAGAAGCCTTCGGGTTAGATGAAAGACAAAAATTTTTGAGCACTCAAATTGTGAGAAAGCCAAACTTTTCTGTCCTCAATAAAAAATCGTGTATCAATTTTTACAAATCTAAAATAGATTATTCACATTCCAATCCTCTGAAAAAAAAATGAATTTTTAAACTTTTATTCTCATAAATTCTTGAAAGATTTGATAGAAAATTTCTTTCTTATTTTAGCAATGAATAGAGTTTTTCTTTAACCAAAGTCTAGAGAATTGTTCTTAAAAGTGATACAATAAGTGCAAGAAACTGAAATAGCAAAGATCTTGTGTAGGCAGGAAGCCGTTGAAGGGAGTAGTTTGCATATTCAGAGCTCAAAGATCACTCAGGTATATGATTAAGGATTCAGATCAAAGTTAAGGTAAAATCATTATTTTTTGCTAAAATTAGAACAAATATTTATAAGATTTTAGAGAATCGCAGGAATTATAATGATAATGCTTTTTACTGATATTTTACTTTTAAGGTTTTCATTTTATAATGTTCATTATCATGATTACATTAATATCTTAATATGCCAGGATATACAATTAAAGGATCGGATGATCTATTAGAAAGAATGTTAGAAGAAACAAAAAAAATTACTTCTAGATTAGAAGACATAAACATTATCTGAAGAAAAATTTAAAAAAATATGTTAAAAACTATTCTAATCTATTAAATTATAGAATGAAGTTATATAATGAAATTCAAGATAGAAGAAATATAAGATAGAACTAAGTTTAAAATTATTCTAAAGATAAGGATGTATTCTGTAATTTATTTCATTAAGAGTATTATAGACATTTTATGAATAAACTAAAAGGTCTTGGGTTGGCCCGATATTCGTAATTTTTTTATTTTCCGGTGACAAGAAATGGCCGCAGCAGCCGCCTCACCATCCAGCGAAAATGGAGAAATCCAAGGACGCCAACTCGAGGAGACACCGGACCCACCATCTCCCTGTTCCTCGAGTAAGCCTTTTGCCTCCGTTCTTGCAGAATCTTCAATTTCTTCCATTCCTCACAACGAACTTACGATATACAAAGAACAGTGTATAGCATTGTCAGATAATGAAATTCAGAAATTTTCAGCCTCTTCCAAGTATATTTTGGTCGGTAAATTTTCTAATGGAAGGCCTTTATTAGCACAGGTGAGAACCACTTTCGATTTTTTAGGGTTCAAAGGGGCTTTTACAGTAGGTCTTATTGATTCCAAACATGTTTTGATAATTTTCGCCCTAGAAGAGGATTATACAAGACTCTTCCTAAATCCTATCTGGTGTGTTTGTGGTTATCCTATGAAAGTTTTTAAATGGACGATCAATTTCAATCCTAGTGTTGAATGTGCTATAGTTCCAGTATGGATTTCATTGCCCAATTTGCTGATGAATTCTTTCGAAAAATCTGTACTCTCTTCCATTGTGAGTGAAATTGGAACGCCTTTGATGATGGATGAAGCACCTGCAAATCAATCCATTGTAAGCAATGCCAGGGTTTGTGTTGAGTTGGATCTGAGGCTTCCAAGAATACACCGAATCCGTATAAGTACTGAGGAATATTCATTTTGGCAAGAAGTTGTATATGAAAATATCCCGACCTATTGCAGTCTCTGTTTGCACCAGGGGCATACTGTACACGAATGTTACCTGTTTGATAAAATGATTGAAAGAATAATATCTGCCACTGCCATTGGCGATAAGGAGTGTAATAAAAATGAAAATGCCAGCAGAGAAAAGGAGAAAGAGGATCCCTCTTCTAACTTTGTGGAGGAGAAAGATGACATCTCACAAGCTGATTCATTCAGTAATGGTGATCAGTCGAGGGATTTGGAAATGGACAGTCCACGTACATTCTCTTCTGCCAGTGCACGAACCAATAGAACACAGAGAAGGCGAGAGAGAAAGCGACTGAGAGAGGGAAAGAGAAAGGGAAAGAGGGAGACTATCTTAGTTCTATGGGAAAAACCCTGTGATGGGTTTGTTAAATTGAATACCGATGGCTGTTTAAAGCGGTTGGAGATTCCTAGCGGTGATTCTGCTGGTGGGGGAATCCTGAGGGATCATGAAGGGGAGGTGCTATTTGCATTTCACGAATACTATGGTACTTCTTGTTGTTCTGCATTAGCTGCTGAATTGAAGGCATTATTGGCAGGATTAAAAATCTGTCTTGAATGTGGTTATAAGAATATTTGGGTAGAATTGGATACGCTAATTGCTGTTAAACGCATCTCTGATCCAGCTACGGATTCGAGCCCCGGCCGTACCAGGAAGGTGCAATACCTGGTGGATGAAGTTCGGAGTGTAAGTTCCTATCTGAATGTTCATTACACACATATCTACAGGCAAGCTAATAGTGCAGCGGATTTCTTAGCTAACGAGGGTTTTCGTACTAAAGAAAGGAGAATCTTGGAGGAAAATGAGCTTCCAGACGACCTCAAAGAGATTTTAAGGTTAGAAAGCCTTAATACTCCATATGTCCGGAAATTACGGGTAAAAGATTCACGATGATCTATGAATTCTTCTGTTGGCTTGCCAATGCTCATGTAATAGAGATGTCTTGTTTTCTTCCTTCTCTATCTTTTGTTATTCTGGAGGTCTGTTTTTGTGCATCTCACTTTTCTACTCCTGGTTTTTGTTAATCAACGAGTAGAGATTCATGCTAAACCTCAACCTAGATACAAACCTTCTTGACCAAAAAAGTAATATGGTTGTGTAAAATATAAATTAAAGAAGTTGAAACAAAACTCTTTGAAACTTCTCCAGTCAAATTTATTCTACAAACTTATTCACTTGGATCGTCCTCATGCAATATGATTTGTAGTATTTCCTCGAACTTGGATTTATTTCACTGTGTTGTGTTGAGTAAGGTCCTGATTGTTTCGGATTAAAATCAAATTTTAATCTAAGTCAAAGTCAAACTATCAATATTAACACATTTTTTATGGTCCCACAATTTTTCAATCATACATTTCAAAAATTTCTATCACAATCTACTAAATATTTAATTTCAAATATATATATATATATCTTGAAAATCCAAAGTTTTGACAGAATTAGCTAAGAAAAACAGTCATAACTACCATACAATCTCACTGTCAAGTCGTGCAAAATCAAGGAAACCTGAGATTGGCGGTAGAGAACAAAGATGATATTATTATTTTCTGTCTTTTCTTTCGACTGGCCTTGTGCTCTTATGATTTGTTTGATATGTTAGATATAATATTAAGCCCTCGTTTGAGCCTTAGTTGTAATGTTCAAGAATCGAGAAACTGACATGAACTGATTAGCTTGAATACTCTAATTGTTCATTTGCCAACATAGACCAATTATTGTAATGGTGAAGCTCTATGATTAGTCTTTAATCAGTTGATTAGTGATTCATTCTCGTGGCCCTGTTCACATAGCATCACTCATTTAAATAAGTATTTGTAAAGATCATTGTTAATAAGCACTTTTTCCAACGTGGAATGCCAGATTTTCGTTCATCAAGTCAGCAATTCAGTTCATAAAAATAGACGGCGCAGGTAACCAAATGGGTTTTTAATCCATATAAATTCTAAGATTCAAAATTACCTAGTTCGAGATAGAGATAATAGAGCAAAAGGCTCTCTATACCCGTATTCGGTGGGGTTCATCAATACTATTGTCGAGGTGCTATCCCAATTACACAGGCTGCAAAAACAAGGAACTCATTATTCTGTTATCCAAATGTCAATACTCCGTACCTTTCTTTCCCGACGCTCTTGACAATGTTAGGAAGGTCATTATGCTCAAAGATTCTTGTACTTTTAGAGCGATAGCCATCGCAAGCCATGCAATCTGCTGCGCGATTACCTTCTCGGTAGATGTGAGAGTAACACATTCACACTGGAACTTATCCTACGTATTTCTTGAAACTTCCATGTACCTGTACCCAGATCAGAAACGCGATCAATAACAACTTTCGAATCTAATTCTGCCCAGATTTTCTGATAACCACGTTCAAGACAGATTTTTAATCCTCCCAGTAATGCCTTCAGTTCAGCAACTACGATACAACCAGAACCGTAGTATTCATGAAATGCGAATATTGCTTTTCCTTCATGATCCCTCAAGATTCCCCCTCCTAAGCATTCATCAGTCCCCTTTGAACAGCCATCCGTATTCAATTTGACAACTTTTTTCCTGCTGAGTACCTTATGCTCTCTGTGTTGCTTATATGCAGGAAACAAGCTATCAAGACTGCCAACATCCAAATCCCCAGGCCGATCACCATAAATAAATAGACCAGCTTCTTCCACCATAACATCCTTCAAATTTTCTTATTGGCTCTCATCTCTCTTTTTCAAACAGACATTGGAGAATTCTGCTTTATTATTTTCATTAATAACCAGGATTTACTTCTGTTTCATTGGATTTTTAACCAGAAATTCTTGATCAGTCTTCTCATTACTAATGGAAACGACAGACAACATTCTGTTCGACATTTTCCCAAACACGTAACACTCGTCTATGGTGTTCCCCCTGGTGCAAACTGTTAGGATCTAACAAGGGAGCTTTGCATTCACCAAACGAGATTTAATATGACACAATTGAAGTAATATTAAAGATGGAAATAATATTAAAAATAATGTCGAAAAAAGAAAATAATATTTTTCCAATAAAATCACGTGAAATAAAAGAAACAATATCACGTGAAAATAAGGAAACGATATTTTCACATTATTTTTTATATTATTTCCATCTTTATGGTTTGGTATGCACCTATAAATATGTAGCCACTCCCTTCATATTCCTGGAAGCAATTTACTACATTGTAAACATTATTGCTCTCCATTGGTTGATAATAAAACCATCTTCTTCTTTCATTAATTATCTCTTGTGTTTTCTTTACTTTAAATCTTGTCATTGTGTTTGATGATCTATTTCTTCAATTGTGTCATATTAAATCTCGTTTGGTAAATGCAAAGCTTCCTTGTTAGATCCTAACAAGTGGTATTAGAGCCCAAGCATTGTGAAGCTTTGCTTTTGGGATTTTTTTTTTTTTCAATGGCTTCAATGAAGTTTGATATTCCGCTTTTGGATCGCGGTACAAGATTTTCTTTGTGGCAAGTAAAGATGAGAGCCATGTTGGCGCAGATGGATCTAGATGATGCATTGTTGGGATTTGAGAAGATGCATACAACTTGGACAACAAAGGAGAAGCAAAAGAAGGATCGAAAGGCTTTGTCTCATATTCACCTTCATCTATCTAACAACATTCTTCATGACGTATTGAAGGAGAAGACATCAGCTGCATTGTGGTTGAAATTGGAGCAACTCTGTATGACCAAAAGTCTGACCAGTAGGTTGCATTTGCAGCAGAAGCTCTATTCTCATCGCATAGCAGACAGAGATTCAGTGGAAGCTCATTTGGTCGTGTTTAAGGAGATTGTCGCTGATTTGGAGACGTTAGTGGTAAAATATGATGAAGATGATCTTGCCTTGATCTTATTATGCTCCTTACCTTCTTCATATTCGTCGTTTCGGGACACGATTTTATACAGTCATGATACACTCACCATCGAGGATGTGTATGATGCTCTATTTTCTAAGGAGAAGATGAAGCATCTTATTGGAGCTACATCGAGGGATGAGCAAGCTCTTGTGACTCATGGTGATCTGCAAAGAGGTAAGTCAAGAGTGAAGTTTAGCAATGTGGTTTGTTTCTACTGCAAGAGGAAAGGGCATGTTTTGAAGGATTGTGTCAAGTTGCAGAACAAAGGTAATTTGTCTGCAACTCATGGTAGACAATCTAATATACGGATGAGACTAATATTGCTGAAGACTTTGAGAATGAGGAAGTTATGGTGTTGACCGTATCTGATACTGTATCCAAGCCTGATAAGGAATGGATTTTGGATTTAGCTTGTTCGTGTCATATGTGTCCCAATCGGGACTTTTTTGAAGCATATAGGCGATAACACAAGGTGGAGTTGTCATGGGAAACAACCAATCTTGCAGGATAACTGGAGTTGGGAAAATCAGATTAAGGTTATTAGATGGGACGGTTAGAACACTTGGTCAGGTTCGATATGTTCCAGACTTAAGGAAGAACCACATTTCGTTGAGTACCCTAGATTCAAAGGGGTACACGTTCTCTGATGGAAGTGGAGTCTTGAAGGTCCATAGTGGTGCTCGGGTGGTACTTGAGGGACGGAAAAAGTCTCAATTGTACATCTTGCAAGGGCATGCAGAACCAGTTAGAAGACATTTGGATAGGTTTCGTACCGTTGTGGATATTCAGTTTGGTACAATATCATTGGGTTATGGCTTTGAATCGAATTTGGTGAACACTATTCATGAGAGTTTGGTTGATATAGGTAATCCCGCTTTGCCACCAGTTTCAGCGGTTCCGTCGTGTTCTATTGCTAGGGAAGGATTCATTGAGGAAAGGTACAGTCCATATGTGGGTGTGTGTGCTTTTGTGGTTTTTGAAGATGATGTGTCTAGCAAGCAATCTTCAGTTCAAGCACTTGGTGATGATTCTGCTACAGGGTGTGCTTCTACCCTGTTTGGTTGATTGTGAATTCTATTGAGGAATTTTGGGAACTCGATGAGTGAGTTCGAGTATTGTTTGTGGATACTATTTGGTTGATTGATTCCATGGTGGAATTTTTGGGAACCAGGTGTGGTTTATATATCATGTTGGATACTTGGGAAGAGGAAGACGGTTTTTGTGTTGGAGAGATTTGAAATTTTTGATTGAAAGGTTTTATCATTTCGATGCAATCGGATTTATTTTTTCAGATAGAGAAATTTTGTTGCTTAGTTCAATGCACCAAAATTTGTGTCAATGTGGAGATTGTTAGGTTTGGTGACCCAAATTAGGTGGAATATTTTGAGAATATTTTTTTCCTTCTTTGCACATTATTTTATTGGGAAAAATATTGTGAAATATCGTTTTCTTATTTTCACGTGATATTGTTTCCTTTATTTCACGTGATTTTATTGAAAAAATATTATTTCCCCTATTCCACATTATTTTTTATATTATTTCCATCTTTATGGTTTGGTATGCACCTATAAATATGTAGCCACTCCCTTCATATTCCTGTAAGCAATTTACTACATTGTAAACATTATTGCTCTCCATTGATTGATAATAAAACCATCTTCTTCTTCCATTAATTCCCTCGTGTTTTTTTTACTTTAAATTTTGTCTCTGTGTTTGGTGATCTATTACTTCAATTGTGTCATATTAAATCTCGTTTGGTTAAGCAATTTACTACATTGTAAACATTATTGCTCTCCATTGGTTGATAATAAAACCATCTTCTTCTTTCATTAATTATCTCTTGTGTTTTCTTTACTTTAAATCTTGTCATTGTGTTTGATGATCTATTTCTTCAATTGTGTCATATTAAATCTCGTTTGGTAAATGCAAAGCTTCCTTATTAGATCCTAACACAAACAGTGAGTGCAATAACTCGGGTTATCTTCATATACAACTTGTTGCCAAAATGACTTTTCCCCACAATTTATATAAATTCCGGGTATTCTTGGATTTCTAAGTTCCAACTCCACGCACACCCTTGCTCTATCTACTATGGATCTATTTGCTGTTGCTTCACACAGCATCAAAGGTGTTCCAATGACACTGGCAATGGAATATAGTGCCCCTTTGGCGAAAAAAATAATTGGCAACTTGGGCTATGAAATCCATACAGCAGCTATAGCACATTCAACCTCAGGATTGAAATCAATTGTCCATTTAAAACATGCTTGGAATAAATACCACCCACTGTAAAATCCCCTTTAAACCCTAACGCGTTTAAATTCTTACTCACTTCTGCTATTGAAGGCCCTCTATAGGGAAATTTACCAATCAAAGTGTATTAGAAAGGGACTAAAAGTTTCTGCATTTCATCATCAGAGAATTCTATAGATGGTGGTTCTCCTTTGTACAATGACGGTTCCTTAACAGAAAAGGAAGGAGTTGAAGATTCAGCAAAAAAGGGACTTGAACCCCAGGGGGAGAACGGGACGGGTGGCTTTGCGGGTTCGCAGCCATGGATATCACCATTTTCGCCGTACAGAGATGGAGGGCGGGCGGCCATTTTGCAGTATACTTTGAGATAGAAAACCCAAGATTTATATGAAAATGTATACTAAAAATAGCAAAATGGGTAACTCGTATATTTGAATTCATTCTCACCTTGCAACTAATATAAATCACAATTTAAATCCTAGGCCACTGCAAAATGCATAGAAAAGACTAGTTAAGGGTCTGAGCTGGCCAGTGCATGTCACAGTCCTAGAAGGAGCTGTGCCGCACCTTTGATCCCGAGACCCAGCACATATTAAAATAATGCTATCTAGCCTCATTGGTAACATTACTTGAGGTAATATATCCATTGTTGAAGACCATGAGCATATACTAACACTTTCCATTGAAACAATTAGTTAGGCAATTTCTGTAAAATAACAATGACATCATGCAAAATTACAGGTCATTCTTCAATCAGCAGTAGAAAAGAAAATTTACATATTAACAAAATGAATGAAGACAATTTTGAAAGCCCATAAGGGGCGTTTTGAGTTTTGTTAATCTTCATTCATTATTTCTCGAGAATTCATCACAAACGATGATCAAATCTTGATAAGCCTCAGCAGCAACTTCAGTCGACATTTTGTCGTTTTCTACTAATAGTTTCGTGAGTGTATATCAATCATAACAAGTCCGGACTTTTTGGAGTGGCACGGCTGATCTCACTTTCACCGTATATATCAGCAAAACTGAATGTTGCGGCAAAAACGTGGTTTTGCGGAAATGTATCATTCGACAATAGTAGCAATACCGGGACTTAATAAGTCATCACAACTAATGCTTTCACACAGGCATTCTTGAGGATTCGCGTAGAAGTAATCTTCTTCTTTTGGCTTGTCTGGAATGACCGTACGACGACTCGGCAATCCCATTCTTCTCTCATGGGCCAGTTGTACTGCAGCTGAAAACTCGTCCCAGGTGAGTGTCCCGTTCTGATGTAAATCCAACAATTCTACAAGCTTTTTGCGATCCAGTTGGATGGTCTTTCTGAAACCAAGGTACCTGCAGAAGACGGAAACATAAATGTCTTACAGATAATGGATAGTCGATTAATATGGATAATCCACATTGCAAAGTTCATATATGGTACCTACGATGACCTTCCACAAATCTTGCCATGTTACCATCATAAGTGGGAACAAAAATATTACTGGCAACAGAAACCATAAAATCGAGTGCTGCCATTTGAGATGAATGATTCTGAAACAGCAGCAAATCTTCTGCATCTAGCAGCATCTCCTTTTTCACCTAAAATCACAATGACTGTATCACTTGAAGAAACCATAAGTTATAAGCCATCTATTAGCATATAAATGACTTGTTTATAAACATACAAAAAACTATTGTTTTGTCAATTACAAACATACAAATAAAAGGCATTACGAGAAACCAAAAGGTTGACTGAATACTATCAGCACCTACTACAAGATTTTTAACTTTCTTTACTTTCTCAATATTGTCCAGTGTCGTCCAGCCAGTGCACCTTACGAAAGAAAATAAGTAATGAAGCAGCAACACTCACAATCCTAGGAAAGGCCGCTCTTAACGATGCAAGTCTCCGTTCACTTCCATAGATCTCACCAGATGCAATATAGATTTGGTTTTCCTTGTCAAAATCCAATGCTTGTAGAATCAAAGCCGTCTCCTCAGGAGTAAGAGGACATAAGCCATGAGATCTCCTTTCCTCTGATACTATTTCTTTCTCCCTCCACCAAGGAAATGCGTATCTGTTCTGACAATGAAGTGTCAAAAGATAAGTTTTAAGTGTGCAGGTGGGAAATAGAAGAAAACTAAACAATTTTTAACTGGGGAAAAATAGTAACTGTGTAATTGCAAAACAATGTAAAATTGAAAATAATTAATCACTGTCAATCCACGAGTCATAAACAGCATCATGATCATTTCTTCATCATAACTTGTTGTACCATATAAGATCTTTAATTACATTCAGTAATTCCAACTAAGAAAAGGTAATTTTGTTTCATTCCATTTAAATAATGAATCCATTTCATCGAGAGTTACCTTAACTGTTTGAGCTCCTCGGCCTCCTTTTCAGTGCAGCCATGAGTACAACCTGAGAAAGCCAACATGTCCATTTCATATCGGAGATGCAATGCTAAATATGGTCCCTTCTCTTGAATAATACGAATCAACTTGTTTCCCAGAGCTTCAATCTCAGGTGTGAACTTTAGTGCCTGGAAATTGACACGACATCTGAGTCTCTGAAGCTCAAGAGGAATTCCATTGTTTGCCAGTCGAGCATCTGTTTTGTTGAAGTATATAATCTTCTGCTGGCTGAAGAGAGGCAAAATCTGCACGTGGAATCTAAAACATAAGAACTAGATGTCTCATTCTATTCCAGTGCAACAAAATTAACTGAAGAATAGCATCACTATAATAGCAAGTGTTAAATATTCCCCACAATTCATATGAACTTAAAATAACTCCATTTAAAAGCAATAAATGGACCACACAAAGAAAAAGTGAAAGGGAAACAAGATCTTGGTGTCATGATTTTAACTTGCTTATTCTCCCTCCCTTATATTGCAACTACACATTAGTCTACTTCCCGAAATGCCTTCATTTGTTGATACATTTCAAACCTCTATCATCAGTCTAAAACTTGCAAATTTTGGACATCCAATGAAACTATAAGGACATAAATTCTAAATTTCTTCCTAAAAAAATTCAAAATCTGATTGCGAAAGTTTACAAAACTGAATGCAATTAGTGGTGTGTAACAGTTTGAATGGCTAGGACAGCGTTTTGCTTTCGAGAATAGAATCAAATAATTTGCCGGTAATACATTATGATCTTCAGTCAATAGTATGTGCATTGATGATTTTTCATCACGTAATAAGCATCGGTGCTGAGATGAGGTTATGCAAAGTTAACAACAGAAAATACTGGCTGTTAATTGCCCTCACTCTAGTTGAGTTCTCTGAATCAAGTATGACTACAAAACCTATTTTTCTTCTGGAGGTTTTGTTCGAGAACATATATAAAGCTAACCGTTTTCAGTCGCTGGTACAAGCAATGATGCTTACCTAAAAGCCTTATTCTCCTTCTCATGTTGCAAACATGTTACAAAGCATGTAAATCCATAGGTACCAAACTCAGTGCTGAACTTTTTGGTTTCCATGGCACCAAAAGGATATTCTAGTAATAAAGTAATAATTTCGCATATTACTTGCAAATCAGGTTATGCTCACATGGAATTGTTGATGGTAGTTGATGAGTATAAATACGGATTAACAAATACAAGTGATGGGATTGAAAATACAAGGCACGTGTATCTTGGCAGAAGTTCAAGGAGAATGCACAAATAATACGGCACAATGCTGAAGTAAAATTGATTAAATTTCTTCTGCATTCTCCAAATTGTCGGTTTTGAGGGATCGCTTCCTACATGAGAATTTATGAAATTAAGGAACAATGATTAAGATTACGTTGGGCAATTAAAACTTTAGTTAGATAATCAGTCAAGAGTGTTTTTAACACTGTACATTGCCTTATAAATCAACTGTCTGTGCACAAGGAACATGCGTATTCCACAAAGATACTCGTGATAGAAGAAATATACAAACCTGTTGCAAATAGTATTTCTCATTTGACCAGCTTACAGGAGGCATTATAAGTGGTTTAAATCCATATCTTGGGCCAAACTTCTTGGGCAACCTCTTAATTATTCGAACTTCATCTCTTAATGAATCAATGAAATGTCTCACATCAAAAATATCCTCAAAATTACTGCAAGTAAAATAACAGAGTTTCAAAGCTGCAGAAATGAATAAACGACTAATTTGTATGCATGTGCATGACTGCTTTTCCATGGTAAATTATCATAAAATTTACCTAGGATCAGCCCAGAAAGATGTCTTATCAAGCTCTGGAACAACCAAAGTAAGATTTAAAAGCCGAGCAATTGTGACCATGTCACAAATCTGAAAGTTCAGCTGAATTAGTTGAAGTGAAATATAAGTAGTTAAAAAGAGAATAAAGAAAGAAATTAAATACAAACCGCTGAGCGCATTTGATTCAAGCCACCATTGCAAGAGACTTTAAGAAAACCATTACTCGTGTAATTTCCTGCAGTATATTAAATGTAATGTCTAACAGTACAAGAAAGTACAAACCCACTGCTATTGTACTTTCAAATTTATCCCAAGTTCTGCAATAAGTCAACTCTTTTAAGGAGAGAAAGAGCACATAGCTTTCAACAATTGGCACCATTCATTTAATGGAAAATTGGAAGCCAAATTTAAAGTGGAGTTATTTATGTACGATACCAGTAGATTTATAGCTTGTGTAATACGAAATTCCTCTATGGTTTGCTAATCTTGCAAATTACCTCCATTAGTAAAGAAGCATATAACTTGGCCCTATTTGAGAATGCAGCTAATTACCACAACCGGCAGAGCCCGATGATGCAATCTTCTTTCATATTCATCAAATTGTCCCACAAATGTTAATCTTGGTTTTAGGTAAAATTCCCACGAAGTCACAACCTTATTTATGAGTTTTACTAGCTTATAGATTAAACATAGGATCTAATATTTAACAAACATAGTCGATACAGATACGAATATAAAATCAAGTAGACAGCAATGCAGCATTCAAAACTAGTGCAAATTAGCTAAAAGAGATTACGCACTAGATGGAACCGGGGGTGGGGGCGAAGCGGGCAATGATTCTTCGACACCAACTGACATTTTTCCAACTCCCAATATTCCGGTGAGCAGCCGAGGATGCCACAGTTCCCCAACTGTGACAAGCTGAACCAAACAGGTCCATATTAGAATGCTAGAACAAACTCTAATAAACCAAGTTTGTAATCTTGTTCTTTGAACCACCTGACCCTGCAATTGCGGCAATTTATCTATGTCCCTTTCTGATCTGACCACCTCCATCTCCTTCAACCCTCATTGCCATCGCCAATTATTCATCCCCAAATTACACCCAAAAACAACCCAAATTCATGAATTAGCCATACAATTTCACATGCATATTGTATGCATATGCATGATTTGAAGTGTGGGCTTGTTAAAGAATCGATCTTTTGGGGTGAATTGGATTATTTAAACCCCGGGTGGAAGAAATTGAAGGCAAATTTTTTTTTATTAGGAAAAACTGGAGTTATTTTACAGGATGAAGAAATGGGATCCTAGAAGAGAGAAAGATTGACGAATCATGAATCTCGCGAGCGAGAGAGAGAGAGAGAGAGGAAATTAAAATGAGTAGTAATTTCACGATACGAATAGTCTATCAAAATGAATTTCCCTCTTGTTTTTAAGGAAAATAAATGGAAAATAATTCAAGATTTGGATTATTTTGTTATTTGCATAATCAAGTATGATTAATACAAGGACGCTTATATTGCCACCAAAATTTTTAATCCATACACCACATTTTTAATTGCATTTATACTCCTTAATCTTTGCTCATTGTAACAATTATTTTCTTAACTTTTTTTCGTTAGAATTCTTATATCCAATCTTTTATTAATTAGTACATCTCATTCTTGTTGATGATTTATATAAAAATATTTTATTTTCAAGTTTTGAAATGAGAAAAAAATATTTACCCGCACTTTTTATTTATTTGTTTTTAAAAAATATGATGTTAAAAAAGTTATGGTATGCCATTTTAAATGACTTTGGAGCATAAAATTGTTATTAAATACAAAATATTTTAACTAATGAAAAGTTTGCGATAAAATGATATGAAAGATCGTTAGAAACATAAATGTTATAATGAGTAAAAACTAATGACCTTAATAATAATTAAAATGTGGTGTAAGAAATAAAAATTGTGGTGTGAATATAATTACCCTTAATACAACAATTGTGGTTACAGTGTTAAAGAATATATTTCCCGATTTTACTATTTTCTGTGTACTTGAAAATTATAATAAATTCCATAGTTTATTTTAATTAAAAGTCGACAACTTTATTTAATTTAATTAAAATTAATCAGGATTAATTTAGGAACAAATTGAAAATTTGTCCCAGAGTTTCAGGCTTGCACTCGCTAATTAGGGTATTAGGCTTAACTGCTTAAATTAGAAAGTTTTTATAATATCAAGAGCAATTATTACTTTAATTTCAACTAATTAATGCAATGAACGTGGACACACACACAAGCCCAAAATATATGGAATTAGGTAAGTCATACAATTTGGTTGACAACGTATGTGATGAAAAGATTCTTGTCATTAATTTCAAAATAATTTTTCAAATGAAAATCAATTAAATTGTACAAGTAGCATGATTACAATATATGATTGAATTTTTCAATTAATGTTACTGATATAAGATGACATTAATAATTCTCCACGATAGTCATTGAGGTAAGAGCTACTTGATATGCACTCCACGTAGAGCACCATATGATAGATCCTCTACATTCACATATGCCACATACCATCATGAGGATGTCGACCTCCATGGAGCCGCCTACCACCATGAGGCCGCCTACCACCATGAAGACGTTGACCCTTGTGGGGCCGCCTACCACCATGAGGCCGCCAACCACCACAAAGTCCTTTACGTCACATATACCGCCTACCATTGTGAGGTCGTCGACCCCCATGATAGGTTGCCTACTATTATAAAGAAGTCGACCCCCATGAGGCTGCTTACCACTACAAGGTCAATGATACATTTAACTATACAAATGGCAATGAGTTGGACGGAAACCACCCAATAGAGAAACGTGGGTACAGCCAACCACTTGAAGAGTGTGAGTCACTCTACCAGAACGTGGGGAAAGTGGGAAGGTTTACGTGGGACACGTGGCACCAGTAATCGCCGAACGCGTACCAACAGGTGTCTATAAATACCTCCAAGGTGAGAAATGTAGCTTTTTCTTGAAACCCGAACTTACTGAATGCTCATATACTCCCTGCTTACTCCCTAAAATCGACTACTGATTTTCACACCGGAGGTACAATGGGGAAAAAAATCTTGATCTCATTTTGTAGGTAGCAAACACTGATCGGAGTACTTACATCAAGGAGAACAGTGAAATTTATCTCACAACCATTTTAGTTACCATTTCTGACTCATCTAGAAGTCAACGCTATTACATTAAACATCTATTTGATGGTTATTATAAAGAGAAATTTGGGGGTTTAGAGATTGTATGATTAAAAAATATAAATTTTTTTTGAATTTATGTGTAAAATACTTTAGCCCCTGTTTGATGACCATTATTTTGAGAAAATTAAATTTTAAATTGTAATTTTTTTTAAAAAAAAAATGTAGTTAAAAAGTAAGAAATATTTTGTGTTTACATACAAAATAATTTATTGTGTGATTGAAAATAAGTATAAAAATTAAAAAAATTTGAAATAATGATTGTCATACAAGGACTTATTGTGTGAATGTATTGTTGAAAATGAATATAAAAAATAAAGAGTTCTAAAATAATAAGAGTCATACTGAGACTAAGTCGGTTTCAGTCTCATTATTTAAAAAAATATTTTTATTCCAATTTATTTTTAATTATATTTTCTTAATAAAATAATTTTATATGTACGTTCAAATTTTTACTTACTTTTTAATTACACGTTCTATAAAAAATACTAATACGAAACTCTTTTTTTTTTTTTTTTGCCAAAAAATGGAGCTCAAACAAAAATCTTAATTAGGCATCATTAAATAAGTTTTGTATTCTCTATATTCAATTGAATATATCATTTAACGATATTGTTATATCACATAGATTGATACTAAAAATCAATCGTACTACATATTAATATTAATGTAATAATGAATAGAATGAAGTAAAGTGAAAAAAACTTGATGATGATGATGATGATGATAATAATACAATTTCTATTGTGTTGACAATATGATACTTTTCTTAAAAAACTGCTTTATTTTACTAAATTTATTGATAGTTTGCATTTATTGGTATTTTACTCCAACATGTCGAGGAGCGTGCCATAACAACAAGTGTATACATAAAGCAATATAGGTAGAATTATGTTGTTTTGTCAGCGGAATTTGACACTTCGGTTGACGATGAAGTTGTGGAAAAAAAAATATTGGATGACATTGTTAATTATTTTTAAAACAACCCAATAATGTAACTCTATGTGGCATCCTGTCAACCAAGGTGTTAAAATCCTTTGACAATGTAGTAAGATTGAGGTAGGTATGCCTCATCTCTCAAGGCAAAAGAATGTCAACGACGTGAATTTAAATATGCTAACAATAATACATGATATCTTGATACTATGTCAAGTTGAAAATTATTTATAAATACAAATAAAAAAAATTGCACAATGAAGTCATAAAACTCTTCGGTTTGAGATCTTTTGTCTACAAGATTGATTGAATAGCTTCATGGGACAGGTCAAGACAAATAATGTGACAATTAGTAATCTTTTCACCTAGAATAAACTCACATCAAAATGGAGACAATAACTAATAAGATTAACGTAATTTGAATCTTCTCGTGAAGTTTAGAGTCAATTTAAGAGATAAAATTCAGTAAAGCAAACTTACACAAGTCTCACACGACAACATTAAAAGGGTTCACTTTTCGTTAAAATAAGGTATATATATACGTGTTAAGAGTTAGAACCTCTTACAACGTAAACTACTAGTTTCAAACAATAGAGTATATGTAAAAATTTACTCAATTTATTTTAATTTCTTTTGTATTATTTGCAAGTAAAATCTGGCAAATACATATTAAAGATCATTAGGCTATATATTTTTCGATTTTGCTCGTAAAGTACATTGAGTCATCTTTGTCATAGGATTGAGCATGCATGCAGCCATAAAAAAGCTTTCCTTTGAAGAAAATCTTGTCCTCTGCATCAAAAGCAAAATGGATAATGATTTTGAAAGAAAACCATGGACAAATATTGCATTTTTTTTAAGTTTCATCTATGGTCCCCAAGCTATAATTTAAAAAAAAAAGAAAGAAAAAAAGAATATAATTGTAACACCCCCAAATCTAGATACCTAATTTAGAAGTATTATCATTTAATATTCTCTTAAAATCATAAATGCGGAAGCGATTAAAATTTTTCTTAATATAATGAACATCATCGACTTATTATTTTAAAATAATTTGTGGTTAATAAAATATAGAACAATTAATTTGCATTTTAACCTTCATTACAAAAACGAATTCAACATTTAAATATGATAGTACTGAATCCGTGTCACCACAAATCATCACCTCGCATCATCATCTAAAAATGGAGAGAGATAACGTGGGATGAACTAACGTTCGGTAAGCAAATCTCATACATAATGCATGTTTATGATATGCATATGAATTATTTCAAAACAAATTTTTTTTTTTTTTTCATTATGTATCCCATTTTTTTTCATTTCTTTAAAATTTAACATTGATGTCATGAGCTCACTGAGTGTATTGTCTAGACAATCAAAATGCAGCGACCAGTTAATATTTGAAAATCGATCGAGTCCTACCGATAATATCGTAAAGCGATTAACATTAAC
Source organism: Fraxinus anomala (assembly GCA_903798345.1). NCBI lineage: Eukaryota > Viridiplantae > Streptophyta > Magnoliopsida > Lamiales > Oleaceae > Fraxinus > Fraxinus anomala. The sequence continues at coordinate 6,636 of CAIGRN010120625.1, read as the reverse complement.
ATTATCATTGAACATTGGTTGAGTGCACCAACCCCCACACCCAATTTCCACATAGATAGACATCTCGTAATAAAACATTCGAGATACATGCTTTTAAAAATATTTTTTGACCCCATTGACATTTGAAAACTTTTTATTTCTTAAAACTTAATATATGCTCATGAATATATTGGCATGTATGAATATATCATGAGAAGCATTTATGACATAAAAAGTAAAGATCAAATATCATATTTACCTAACATGTTTATACATACACAAAACTTTTTAGAATGGCAGTGGACATGTTCCTTGCCACCCACGACATCAATATGCCCAAAATCCATCATCATATATTTAGGAATTTTGATAAAATTCACTCTTTATATATGAACTCATAATATTGTCTATTAAATTAAATCTGTTTATTATTATTGATCAGAGGATCCTAACTAAATTCTTAATTTTAAAGTACAATTTAAACATTTAATTTAGTAGACAAAACATAGTATTAGTGTAAATGACAAAGAATAGATCTCCCGTAAATAAAAGTCAAACTGTAGCCCACTCTACACTCACTTAAACTTGTAAAGTTTGAAGATTTGTATCTACGCCTAGCCACACTCTACACTCTTTAGAACACTGATTTTGATTCATCACCGTAAAAAAAAAGGGCTCATCAAATTTTTTGAGTGGTGTCAACTGTAAGAGGCAAGGAGGCGTAATGAAGGCAGAGGGGCAATTATTTAGATGATGTTCATACATTAGTTTTCTAATGGGAGATTTGAAAGTTTTTCCCCATTGCATTGAGATTATTTCCTTACGCAAATCTCACTTATAAAAGGGAATTTGATTGTGAGATGGGAGGAAAAAATAGAGCCTTTAGGGAGTGTCTAAGGATATTGAAAAATAAAAATGCACTAAACAGTTGAGAAACTTCAAACATAGTATTATTGAATGAATATAATAAGTAAACGAAATTATTAAATTGAACAAGTCTTACTTATATCAAGATAATCAAATTTAAATTTAATATATACGATGGGGTTTCATAGAATATATACAACAATTAAATATATATGAGTGTGCGTCTATATAAACATATATATGGCATGCAGCAGACATTCTTCTATGTATGTGTGAATATAGCATATGCATATATACTATATGTACACACACATAAATTTATGCATACAAACACATATACTAAGCACACACCTATACCTATACATACACAACACACACACACACACACACACATGTAGCTTTTTAATTTATTTAGTCCTTTAATTAATTCTATCAATTTAATAAATTTCCATTTTAATCTTCCTGTTATTATTGTTAAATTTCATTTATACCAAATGTACTAAAAAGGAAAATCTTCCGACTAGACGTCTAAATTCAATCCAAAAAGCAATACTACACATAATAGAATAAGTACATTATATAATTTAATCTAAGTTAAATTAAATATAGACATTATAATTGAATTAATGGGCACGTGATTTGTCTTGGACATCTCATATGCATTCCACTACAACAAATATAGTTGGACACGACTACAAATATTATAATAATTCAGTAGTAATTGTAACATAAATGTAACTAATCAAGATACACGTGATAATCACAAAAAAATAAGAACATGGTGTTACAATATTTTTCTTGGAACTCGAGTCTCTGTTATTACAATTTCGTAATAAATTAATCTTTTACAATGGCTTTTGTTAAAGGAAATTGTTAAAATGACTTGCATTGAGCTTTAAAGATATAAGAAGTCAAAAATAAAAGATAACACATGAATCACTTCTCAAAATTTTAAAAATTATACTTACCTCTTATATTTCTAATTTTTAGTATCAAATACGCTGTTTGACCACTTTTTGAGCCATGTGATTCAAAAGTGGGGTTCACATACGTAAAATACCCTTTCGAATAAACGTATGAAATTTTCTACAATTAGTTTTGTTAATTTTCTTAAAGTAAACTTTAAGAATATAAATTGACATGCTATATACGGAGCTCATTTGACGTAGTTGACATAACATTCTATTATATAACACGATCATATTAATATAAATTATAAAGGTTTATAATATTTTAATGAACTAACAACATATTCTACTTTTTAGCTAAATCTTACGAATGGTAAAAGCATGTTGCGCAGCATTTCAACAATGCAGCCAAACAACTCATATCATATGTCCTTGTTCGCAAGAAAATCTGATTTTGATTATTGAAGTTCGAATTCTTTCAGCTTCATTTGATGTAATTCAAATCTAAAAGTCACCTATAAATATGGTTGTAACATTTGGGAAATGATGTAACAAGTATCTATAAAAAGATTCAATATATTTTTATTTATATTTATTGTACATGTAAAAAGTAATAGGATTTTAACTTATTCTCTCCTCTTTCTACTATATTTTTCTTGCATACTTTTTAGACTTACTATTCTTTGCATATAAAGTTCAGGCTTATATTCCGCTATACTCTAGAAATAGAATATAAAGCATATTGTATTAGTTTATCGAGTTTTTAATGTTCGTGTTTGTTGTCGTGAGAGCATAAGCATCAACGAACAAATCACTTCCATCTTGAAGACTTATTTAGATATCATATGCAGTTTTGGTAACGGGGAGCTATAGTTTTAAGAATAGCATCATCTCGTGCCCTTGAATAATTGCGGAATTCTAGTGCTCAAGCCATTACTTTATCAATCAAATTGTACAAGTATCATGATTGAAATATATGATTGAATTTTTCAGTGAATGTTACCATTTCTAACTTATCCAGATGTCAACGCAATAACACTAAACCCCTGTTTGATGGCCTCTATAAAGAGAAATTGGAAGAAAAATGATATTTTAAATAGTGATTTTTTTGGAGAATGTATGATTAAAAAGTAAGGAAATATTTCGAGTTTCCGTGCAAAATATTTTAACCCCGTTTGATGGCCATTATTTTGAGAATATGGAATTTTGAATATTGATTTTTTGGAAAATGTGTGATTCAGGACTAAGAAATATTTAGGTTTACGTAAAAGATATTTTATTGTATAAATGTGACTGAAAATGAGTATAAAAATTAAAATTTTTTGAAATAATAATTGTCAAACAAGGACTTATTGTGTGAATGCATTGTTGAAAATAAGTATGAGAAATAAAAAGTTCTAAGATAAAAAAAAAAAAGTCATACCGAGCTAAGCCGGTTTTAATCTCATTATTTAAAAAATTATTTTTTTTTCCAAATTATTTTTAGCTATCTTTTCTTAATAAAATAATTTTATACATATATCCAAAACTTTTACGTGCTTTTTAATCAAGTATTCTCAAAAAAAAAAAAAAAAAATACTAATACGAAACTCATTTTTTACACCAAAAAATAAAGCTCAAACAAAAAGCTTAATTAGACATCAATAAATAAGTTTCGTATTCTCTATAGTTAATTAAATATATAATTTAACGATATTGTTATATCACATAGACTGATACCGAAACTCAATTGTACTACATATCAATATTGACGTAATAATGAATAGAATGAAGTGAGGTGAAAAAAATTGGATGAGAATAATAACAATAATAATAAATAAATAAATAACTCAATATATATTTTGTAGACAATATGATACTTTTAAAAATTTTGCTTTATTTTCTTGTCCATTACTAACTTTATTGATGGTTTGCATTTATTGGTATTTAAATCCCATGTGTTGAGGAGTGTGCCATAACGGCAAGTGTATACATGCATTCAACATAAAGCAATATATGTAGAATTATGCTATTTTGCCAGAGGAATTTAACACAATGGTTGATGATGTAGTTGTGACAGAAAATAATTGGATGACAATGTCGATCGTTTTAAAACAGCTCAATAATATAACATCATATAGCATTCTGTCATCAAAGATATTAAAATCCTCTGGCAATGTAGCAAGATTGAGGTGGAATTATGTTGTTTTGCCAAATGAATTTAATTTAACATTCAACATAAAGCATTAATGTAGCAAGATTGAGTTAGAATTATGTTGTTTTGCTAGAGAAATTTAACACATTGGTTGATGGATGAAGTTGTGGCAAAAAATGATTGGATGACAGTGTAGACTATTTTTAAAATAGTCCAATACTGTAACGTCATGTGGCATTCTGTCATTCAAGAACATTGCCAGAGGATTTTAACATCTTTAATGACATAATGCCACATGACGTTACATAATTGGAATGTTTTAAAATAGTTAATACTGTCATCCAATCATTTTTTGCCACAACTTCATTTGTCAATCAAGGTGTTAAATTCGTCTAGCAAAATAGCATAATTCTAAGGCAAAAGAATGTCAACAACGTGAATTTAAATATGCAAAAAAAATAATACATGACATCTTGATATCATGTCAAGTTGTTGACAATTATTTATAAATACAAATAAATAAATTTGCACAATGAAGTCATAAAACTCTTCGCTTTGAGATCTTTTGTCTATAAGATTGATTGAACAGCTTAATGGGATGGGTCAAGAAAAATAATGTGACAATAAACTAGCATCAAAATGGAGACAATAATAAATAAGATTAACATAGTTTGAATCTTCTGCAAAGTTTAGAGTAAATTGAAGAGACAAAATTTATTAAAGCGAACTAAAACAAGTCTCACACGACCACATAAAAAGGTTCACTTTTTGTTAAAATAAGGTGTATATATATACGTGTTAAGAGTTAGAACAATCTCTTACAACGTAAACTACAAGTTTCAAACATTAGAATATATGTAAAAATTGACTCAATTTATTTTTATTTCTTTTGTATTATATGTAAGTAAAATCTGGCAAGTACATATTAAAGATCATCAGACTATATATATTTTTTATTTTGCTTGAGGTGGGTATTGAGTCATCTTTGCCATAGGATTGAGCATGCATGCAGCCTTAAAAAAGCTTTCCTTTGAAGAAAATCTTGTCCTCTGCATCAAAAGCAAAATGGATAATGATTTCTGTAAGAAAACCATGGACAAATATTGCATTTTTTGTAAGCTGGTAGATACCAGGGGTTCGATATTAAAAAAAAAAAAAATGGAATGTAATTTTCTCTGAACTCGAGTCTCTATTCTTACAATTTCGTAATAAATTAATCTTTTACGATGGCTTTCGTTGAAAGAAATTGTTAAAACGACTTGCACTAAGCTTTAAGACAGAAGAAGTTAAAAATAAAAGACAACATCTGAGTCACCTATCAAAGTTTAAAAAATTATACTTACCTCTCGTATTTCTAATTCTAATAAGTATCAAATACACTGTTTGACCACTTTTTGAGCCATGTGATTCAATAGTTGGGTTGAAATATATAAAACACCCTTGCGAATAAACATATGAAATTTTCTACAATTAGTTTTGATAATTTCCTTAACAAACAAGCTAGATGTGCAATCATTGGGAGATTGTAATTTTTACAATCTCTCACATTATGGTGGGCCCCACTAAGGGTGTGTTTGAGCCATATTATTTTGGAAGGATGTATTCTGGAATAGTAGATTAATGGAGAATTTGTGATTGAAAAAGAAGGAAAGTTATTGATGTGTGGAAAATATTATTTTATTGAATAATGTATGGTTGAAAATGATTAGAAGAATGAAAATGAAAATTTTAATGTGTACCAAACAGGGGTTAAATCTTACTTGAATTGTAAAAGTATGTTGGGCAGCATTTCAACCGCACAGCCAAACGACTTGTATCATATGTCCTTGTTCGCAAGAAAAACTGATTTTGATTATTGAATTTCGAATTCTTTCAACTTTATTTGATGTGATTCAAATCTAAAAGTAACCTATGAATATGGTTGTAACATTTGGGAAATGATGTAACAAGAATTTATAAAAAGATGAATAATGCTATTTAGTCTTCTTGGTGTTGCAATTTCAATTTAGATGGCATTGATATGACATTAAATGATAAGAATAATTAAATTACTCATTTAATTTTACCTTTTATTTAGTATATCATGTAGCACGAGTTGCAATCCTAGTGAGGTTACATAGCATTATTCTAAAAAAATTCAAAAAATTTTTTTTTTTTCGAATTGTACATGTAAAAACTAATAGAATTTTAACTTATTCTATCCTCTTTCTCCTATATTTTTCTTGCGTACTATTTACCATTCTTTGCATATAAAGTTCAAGCTTATATTCCGTTATACTCTAGAAATAGAATATAAGGTTTGTCGAGTTTTTATTGTTCATGTTTGTTATCGTGAGCGCATAAGCATCAATGACCAAATCACTGTATTCTTTTCCATCTTGAAGACTTATGTAGATATCATATGCAGTTTTGGTAATGGAGAACTATGGTTTTAAGAATAGCACCATGTCGTGCCAATGAATAATTGCAGAATTCTAGTGATCAAGCCATCACTTTATATGTACATGTGTTTCGCGTGGATAGTCGCTAACAATTAAAAAAGGTTCAAACGATTGTGTAAGGAATAGACCTCTTGAGACAAAGTCCTAAAAATGAGTGTTTTATTTGGCAAAGATTTACAATTAGGAAATGAACAGAATGCCTTAAAGGGGCACAAGCACACGAGTACTAAAAGAAAGATTCTAAAATTAAACTAAGAAATTGAAATTACATATTCTCTATTAAGAGTGTTTGATTCGGGATCTTTTC
>CAIGRN010120622.1:0-11300 GCA_903798345.1 Fraxinus anomala | reverse complement strand
ATGATGAATTCAATGTTGATAAGTTTGGGTCTACCTCAAAACTTGTGGGGAGAAACTATTCTATTGACAAATATAATTTTTAATAAGATATCCCTTAAGAAAATAGAAAAGATTCCATATGAATTATGGTCATCCTCATTCCTACCAATACTTGAAAGTGTGGAGGTAATTGACTAAGATTGAAATGTCTAAGCCTAAACAAGTGAAAATCGGTCCTAAGGCGATTGATTGCATATTTATTGGATACGTCAATAATAGTAGTGCATATAATTTTCTTGTACATAAATCTGAAATCCAAGATGTACATAAATGAACAATAATTGAATCGAGAAATGCATCATTCTTCGAAAAAATTTCTCCATATAAAAACAAGAAAAATACAAGTTCAAAGAAAAGAACTTATGATACTACAAATGACACTTCAAATGAGGAAGAACCATGATGTAGTAAAAGGGCTAGAATATCTATTTCATTTGACCCAAATTTTCTAACCTATAGAGAATGACCTAAAAACTTTCGATGAAACAATGTCTACACCAGAAGCACTGCATTAGAAATGAGCTATCAATAGTGAGATAGATTCTATAATGCAAACTCACATTTGGGAGTTAGTTGATTTACCTTCTGGAAACAAGTCTTTAGAATGTAAATAAATTTTCAAAAAGAAACTAAAATAAGATGAATCCATTGACAAATATAAGGTTAGATTGGTTGCCAAAGAATATAGACAAAATGAAGGACTTGACTACATTGATACCTACTTACCCGTAACTAGAATCACCTCAATAAGGTTGTTAATTGTTATTGCGGCATTACATAACTTTGAGATTCATCAAATGGATGTAAAAAACAGTATTCCTAAATGGTGAGTTAGAAGGGGAGATATACATGGAACAACCCGAAGGGTTCGCCTTTTCTAATCACAAACAAAAAGTTTATAAACTAGTTAAGTCATTGTATGGATTGAAACAAATTCCTAAACAATGACACTAAAAGTTTAACAAAACGATATTGTCTAATGGATTTAAAATACACTAGTGTGACAGGTGTGTATACATAAAACATATACACGTGAAAAGTGTGACAAGTATGTCTATATGTAGACGATATGTTGATAATGACCAATAGTCACGAAATAATGCTAAACATCAAGATAATGTTATCGAAAATTTTTGATATGAAAGATTTGGGTAGCTGATGTAATATTAGGATTAAGGTCTCTTGAATATCAGAAGAAATTATACTTTCTCAATTTCACTATATTGAGAGTATACTTAAAAAGATATAATGTACTTGAGGAAAGTCCTACGAATATCCCTATTTACACAAGTTTACACTTTGTCAAAAATACGGGTGATCACAACTAAAGTATTCATAGGTTATTGACAGTCTAATGTATATTACAAAGTTCACTCGACCGGATATAGCATTTGCTATGAATAAACTTAATAGATTTATAAGTACTCTAAGTCATGATCATTGGAAGGATTTAACAAGGGTTCTTGGTATTGAAGTATACATTAACCTATAGATTACTCTTCATAAAATATTATGTGGTATTAGAAGGATATTGTGATGCGAATTGAATATCTGATATAAAAGATTCTAAATCTACTAGTGGTTATGTATTTACCATTGGTAGAGCTGCTGTATTATAGAAGTCGACAAAGCAAATGTGTATAACTCGATCAATGATGAAATCAGAGTTTATTGCTTTGGACAAAGTTGGAGAAAAAGCAAAATTGTTTCGTAACTTCTTGGAAGATATTCCATGTTGGCCTAAGCAGGTACCTACAATTAGTATACATTGTTAGAGTCAATCATTTATTAGAAGGGCTCAAATCAGCATATATAATGGTAAGTCTAGAAATATACGTTATAGACACAATACTATTAAGCAACTGATCTCTAATGGTATCATCTCCATAGATTATGTGAAGTCAAATGAGAACATCGTGGATCCACTTACGAAATGTTTACCTAGAGATCAAGTACGTTGCCTATCGAAAGGAATTAGATTAAAGCATACTACGTAAGGATCTTTGTAATGATAACCCTACCTTGTTGATTGAAGATTACAAGATCTTGGTTTAAGGGGAAAACTAAGTTATGAAGATTTAATGAAGCATTTGAGAAAATATTTCCTAACTTATTTCTATGATAATTAAAGTGCTTTATGTAGAATGTTAATGTTAAAATATCATTTTAATGATTCATATATCTTGATTAAGTTAAATAGAGTAGGGCATAATACTATTAATAAGAGGTCACCTAAGTAGGACGCCTCAATGAAAAATGTTTAAATGCTGAAATTTTATAAACACTTACGAAACCCAATAATGGTTTAGAGTCAAAACAAACCAAGTCATGAGAACCATGAACGATTTAAGAAAGACATTTGTATGAGTATTATTTTCTTGTTTTAGACCAACGGCTAAATGGTTAAGTACATCACGTTCACCAATTAACCAAATAAATCTGATAGTATTTCATTAAGGAATGTTCAAAGTCGAAAGCTACCTTACCTGATATAGTATTTTTCTATTTTCTCTATACAATGCATCATATTTCCGCATGACATGAACACATTCAATTTTTTATTGATGTGAGGGATTGTTGGAATTTGGTTTAGAGAATGAAAAAATTTAGTATACAACTTAAAATGTGACTTTGTGTCAATTTCAGCAAAATATTCGGATTTAATTTGATAGTCAAATTATAAATATAAATAAATTAACTTGTTCTACTCGTCGAGTAGATTATTGTGGTATACTTGGAATCTCAAAATTAATTTCGGATGAATGATAAATTGCAGTCCAAGTTGGATAGAAAAGTGAAAAAACTAGTCGGGATAAAATGTCTAACTCAATAGCTCGCCTTGCTCGAGCGATGAGATTGTTGCTCAAACGAGAGAGGTTCTGTTGAATAGGTGTTAATGTCGCTCAAGCAAGAGGCCAGCGACAACAAGAGATGCTTCCCTTCGTGAAGGCTGCTGAGTTTGGGGCTTAATATTTCACTGATAACCCTTCATCGTCGAGTGACAAGCGAGCAAGAGAGGTTCTATTGAGGGTGTGTTTAAGCCACATTATTTTGGAATAGTAGATTGATGGAAAATGTGTGGCTGAAAAAGAAGGAAAAATTATTGATGTGATGAAAAATATTATTTTATTGAAGAATGTGTGGTTTAAAATGAGTAGAAGAATGAGAATGAAAAAATATTTTTCTACTCATTTTCAACACACATTTTTTAAAAAAAAATATTTTTCATCACATCAATAATTTTTCATTCTTTTTCAACCACACATTTCCATCAATCTACTATTCCAAAATACATCCTTCTAAAATAATGTGGCTCAAACACAACTTTAGTTTTCAATCAAAAAATATTATACTTTCCATTTTTTATTGGTGGGTAGATGAGTGATGTAATAGATGAAAAAGAAAGAGAGACTGAATTATTTGGAAAATAAAAATCACTTTTCAAGTAATTTCTTTATTTTTAAGGAAAATATGGTTACGTGATCAAAAGTAGGAAAATATTTTCCTCGAAAAAAAATTGCTAATCAAACAGAACAAAAGTAACAAATTAAGTTTAAAAAAAATTTTCCACGAAAAATATTGACAATCAAATGCGATCACAAAATAAACATAAAACGATTGTTTAAACTAAGGTTTGCATTATATATACTTCACAACTTAAAATTTGTTTATATACATATCTCGTGACGAGATTTGACTGATTCAAAATTTCATCAATCAAATAAAAAAATTCTCCAATTTATTTTTGCTATTAATCCAAATTACATAAGCACAATGTCACAATCACTTGAGTACTGACAGTTTTAATTCAGATTTATCGCCACCTCATCGGTCCGTTAAAAAAATCTGTAAACCAGTATCTTGCCCTTTTCTTCCTATCTCACAAAGCCAAACACAAGTAAAACTCTTGAATCTCTCTTTCCCAACCAAACAGCTCTGCTCAAAGACAAAAATATCGAACAACCTTATTCACGACTTGTAACAGAAAATATGCTCAAATTTCATCTTGATTCTGTCTGCTAGTAAATATTCACGAACCCATTATTATTACATCAATTTCTCAGGAAAACTGCAAGAATTCTCTAGAGCGGTGGACTAGCAGTCTAATCAGAATTGAACTTGAGGTTCGATTATTCATAATTTTCCATCAATTTTAACTTCAGTTTCATACTCATTTTAATCATGCGTGATTGTGAAATTTAATTTTTTATTACTTCCCAGATTTTTTTTCTTTTTAAATTTTAACTTGGAAACATGAATTACTCAGTTTTGCTGATGTGAAAAACTAGCGTGTTTTGTTCAATCTTAATTTTAGTACTATTTAAAGTTGTAATTGTGAAAATTAATGTAATTTCTCGGTGGATGCTGTTTGGTTGTTTCTGAATTTATATATACAAATTTTCTGTATTTGACTGATGTTAATTTTTTTAGTTCCTTTTCTGGATGAAAAATTATTGAATTAACGTTGGAATATATGCAGTTTTTTTTTTTTTTTTTAAATTCTATATCTAATTACTTCTGCCTGTATATGTAAGTATTTAGTGATCAACATCAATATTCCTGCGATTTAAATCCTTAGTTGGATTTTTTTTTTTCTCTCTAATTATTATTATTTTTTTTCAAAATGTTTTTTTTTAACTCACGAAAGGTTAAAGATTCAGAATTTCTGGGAGAACATTACGTTGCCCGACCCCTTTTTTTGTTGAAGAAATAATTTTTCACCTAGGATTTCTTTTATTTGTCTTTCCATTATTGGTGCACTATGACATTAATTTCCACATCTAAAATCTATGACCTCTGCCAACACTTTCAAATACGTGGGACGATCCGTGCAGTTCGTTAAATAGTGATGTCAGATGTTAACCATTGATTTGTCATTTGCGATGCTAGTTTGTACTTGTTATGTCGCGTGCTTGAGCCGTGCATTGTGATGGGATATTGACCATTTGATAATTATAACAAGTGTTATTGAACACCGACAGCATCGGCAGGTTAGATCGTTGAACTGGTGAACCGGCCGTCTCACCGATCCGGTTCTCCAATTGAACCAGTCAAGGAATTAGCCCCAAACAAACCTTCTGATTGGTCTAAACCGGACAGACCCAGTCTAACCAGGACAATAAACTCTACATGATCACACAATCACATCCGCAATAGGACACAAGTTGTAGAGAAGCTTCATGCCAAAACAAGCATTATCTTTGCTTAGCCATCTTTGTTTCCTTTTTTGCTGTAATCTCCATCTCTCACTGCTTGGTCATCATTGCACTATTAATAATATTTAGCTTTTTATAGCTTTGTTTAATAGTATTTTGTAGATTTGATTAAATTTAAGTATATCGAGAGAACTTGAGCTGGTCTATTGTCTTTCTCGCATGACAATATCATTGGGTTGTTGGACGACTCCTGAGTTTAAGGTTAGGTACCTTTCGGAGGGCCAGTGACTGGATTTATCAAAGAGGCAAACAAAGAATGACTGGAGACAATTGGTGTGCACCAAATTATTGTTATTTATTTATATGAAATTGGATTCATATCAAATGCATTTTTTTTCCACCCATAATCAGAACAGTCTTCCACACTAGGTGCTAATGAAATCCTAGAGATGAAATGCTAACAGAATTTCTTGCCTCAGATAATAATATCTTTGAGCATGAAATTGCTATTTCTTTCATTTTGTTTTATGTAATTTAGTTCTCTTTTTCTATGCAGTTCACTTCTCAGCTTCAGCATGACTAAGGAGATTCCTAATATTGAATCACCAAGGAGACGATCAGGTTTATTAAGAGATCAAGTTCAACTGGTTAAAAGAAAGGATTCTGATCGTTACGAGATTGTTCCAATTCAAGATCCTCTATCATTTGAGAAGGGTTTCTTTGCTGTTGTTCGGGCGTGCCAGTTGTTGGCTCAGAAAAATGACGGGATGGTATTAGTCGGGGTAGCAGGTCCCTCTGGGGCTGGAAAGACTGTTTTTACTGAGAAGATCCTCACCTTTATGCCAAGCATTGCTGTTATAAATATGGATAACTACAACGATGCGACTCGTATTATTGATGGCAACTTTGACGGTAAATCTTGTCTTCATTTTTGCTGCTCCCAAGTTTAGACCTAATGATTTGGAGCATGTTTGTCAAAGCTTAAAATGAAGTAAAATTTACTTGTTTCCAAGCATTTTTGGATGTTACTTTACCCTTTTTTTTGAAAATAACTTAATTATTTTCAACTTTAACCAACTAAAGTTATTTATTTTAAAACTCACTTATCCATACACAGCCAAACATACCCAACTCAATTGATCTGTAGCGGCTTATCTGGCATCACTTCATATGGAACTGTTGGTTTACTATGAATAATCCAATATTTAAACTTTCATTAGAAGAAGTCGGGTTGCACATTTAAGCACATGATATTTCCGCTATATTGTGTGGACAGATGGGGAATCCTTCTAAGGAAATGAGTTCAAATTTGCCGTGCTAAGTGCTTTTGAGCATCTGACTAAGAAGTTATATAATCATGTATTCTATTTGATTAAATCAGCTAAACTTAGCCAAAGTAGTGGCCTTAAATGAAGAGAAAGATCCTTGGTGCCAAATTCTATTGTTTCTTTCCTTTTCTTGGGAGTTTATTTTAAAGAAGGAAGTGTTCATTCTGATTAATATTACCTACCCATTTATTACAAAGATTTTTCCAGTCATGATGTGCTCTCCTTGGTGTAGCATCCCTATTGAATTTGATTATCAGCTGTGCAGAAAGTAATTTCTCACAGAAATGACTGGAACTTATAGGTTAATTTGTTAAAGTTTTGTTGTCAAAAGTTCCTGATGCAGGAAAGCTATGGGAGAATTGTAGGAGAAAGGGAAAGAGAAGAGAAAGGAGGGAGATAGAATGAGGGAGGTAGAAAGGGGAGGAGAGTTAGACAGACTGAAGGGAAGAATGATGCAAATTGGAAAGTATATTCGAGGCGTTAACGAAATTAACATCAATTACTATAGAATTTTCCATTATTGCATTTTACTCATTTTTGGTAAATTGATTTTGTAAAAGGAAGATCATAATTTTCCTTAATAGTCGTGTTTTTAGCCTATATAAAGATGTCCGTTGATTGTAATAAGACACACTTGAATATTGAATAAAAACTACAATATTTCCCTCATTTCTCTCCTTTTACTTTCTTCTCCTCCTTATTGTTCTTGTTGTTGCAATCGGCATCAGTTCCTCAATGAGATAGAATTTATATGGATTTTTGGCATAGAAGATATATGAAATGCACTAGGAAAATTAACTTTGCATTACTCACCAGTTTTCAATTAGTGTCCATATTCTTACGTATGACTCATTTCACTGTTATTTGTTTCCATTTGAATCTGTTTGAATGTGTGGACTTCAATATTTTTTGAGCAAATGCTTGATTGTGAAGCCTGTGAATTCAAAATTCTAATTGAGTACTCTTTCAGAGAAAAAAAACATGAAGTATGTGTTTGCTATATAAAGTTACCTGAACGGTTGAACCTTTGAACATGTTGAATCTACTTAAATTGAACAAAATGGAAAGTTATTCTCTAAATATGTTCTGTTTTGAAAATCTAACACGGACAACAGAGTACATTAGGGAATTGTTTTATTTGACATTGTATACTTGGTTTAATGCTGCGGCTATTAGGCATACAGATGGGCTACCCAATTTTATGTTGTTATTTTCTGATTTAAATTGATAATACACTTCTTGTGTATTATGCATTGATTAATAAAATATTTGATTACCTTAAAAAAAAAAATTTTCTGTTTATTTTTTTAAAATTTGCACAGAGTTTTTTTTTTTTAACTTTTCTTTTATCTATTTCTAGAGAAAATCTGTGATGAAAGTTTCCTAGTTTAAATGTTGTGCTTTATAATTTTTGAAACAGATCCGCGCTTGACAGACTATGACACACTGCTCGAGAATATCCACGGTTTGAAAGAAGGGAGGCCTGTCCAAGTCCCAATTTATGATTTTAAGACTAGCTCTCGCGTTGGTTACAGGTTAAGTACTGTCAGCTGTGTGGTTGACTTAAAGCTTTCCTAATATCTTTCTCAGGTTGAATTTCTTATTTCTTTTCTTAGTAATGTAGTAATAATCGGGCAATTTCTGTGTTTACTGTTATTACTCCCTTGATCCATATTTCTCACTCATTTTGATAAACCGCCTTCTTATGTGTTATGACATATAGAATTTAATGTATTTGCCTTTTTGTACCTAGTTTGACATTAAAGTTTCAAATGTTTTCAAATAATAATTTTCAGATTTTGTCTTTTTGTGTGGGCATAATGGGAATGGTGAGAGGAAGTTAGTTTACGTTTTAAATTCACTGAACTTCATGATTTTGGTGTTAAAGATTTCATTTTATGATTGTTTAGCATCCAAAGAGACTTGGTAATAATTAGGCTATGAAACATGATTCTCTTTTAAATATTTTTAATCATGATGTCTAAGGACAAAACTCTAATGTTCTTTCAATCAAGAACCAGAAGATGAAGGTTGATCTTTATCTTGTCTAAAGTCATTGCATGTTAAAATTTTTGAGCAAGACATCTAATGAAGGACACATAATAAATAAGACATAGTTAACTGGGATATGGAATGGCTAATAAATCCTGATACTACTTGGAAATCAAGTGACAAATAACTCGTTGAGTAATATACTGTATCATAATAATTTTAGGACATAACTAATAAGTCCTGTTACAATTTGGCAATTAAGCAACCCTGTTAAGGGTTCCTCTAGCTAGAACAATAATTTGGATATTTAATTCTTTTGAAATGAATTTCTTATGATCCATCTCTTTTTTAGAAATAACAACACTTTCTGTCCTTCATTATTATAGAAATGGTGTCCTACACTTCCATGCCTATTTCTCGTGTATTGTTTCCTTCTTTCTTGTATAGCTTTTTGTTTGTGGTGATCTCATGTTGTATTTGCTCAATGCTCATAAAGAATCACTACTATTAACTTCTCATATTAAGCAGGACTGTTGAAGTTCCCAGCTCCCACGTCGTTATCATTGAAGGGATATATGCCTTGAGTGAGAAATTGCGTCCTTTGATAGATCTTCGCGTCTCTGTTACTGGTGGCGTGCACTTTGACCTCGTCAAACGGGTTCTGAGGGACATTCAACGCGCTGGACAAGAGCCTGAGGAGATAATTCATCAGATATCAGAAACGGTGTGAACTTCTTACTTATTAACTATTACCTTCATGATATGTGAATGATTGCTGCAATATATCTTGGCTGGACATGAGATTATTTGCAATTAGTCTCACAGCATACCTTGCAAACAGGTGTATCCTATGTACAAGGCTTTCATTGAGCCAGATCTACAAACAGCACATATCAAAATTGTTAACAAATTTAACCCGTTCTCTGGATTTCAAAATCCCACATATGTTTTAAAGGTGAGTCTTCAGTATCTAAATAGATAGATTTAGAAAGGTTTACTTGTATCTGATCTGACATTGTTGACTGAGTTATTTTTGCTTTTGTTTAGTCAGCGAAGCTGGTGACCGTGGATCAAATCAAGGCTGTTCTTTCAGAAGATTGCAGAGAAACTACAGAGGAAACTTATGATATATATCTTCTACCACCCGGTGAAGATCCAGAAGCATGCCAATCATATTTGAGAATGAGGAACCGGGATGGAAAATACAATCTCATGTTTGAGGTTTGGATAGTGGGAACTTAAGATTCTTCCTAGTTTTCTTACTTATCCCAAACTTTCTACACATTTATTAGATTCAATTATACTTTTGAACTCTCTGTGTGTTTCTTTACACTATAAAATTCGACCATAAACTTTCCTCTTCTCTTGGCGTTATGATTTGGTACTTAAATAGAAATTCAGTTTTCACATTCCTGAATTCTCTCCTTTTCTTCTCTCGTGGTAGTGTCTATGCATGCACTTCTGTGTGTTCATTTTTTCTTTACATCTCTTAGAAAGTTTTGCTTCACCTTACCGTTGTCATGTGCAGTGGACGGACATTTGACTGTATAACGCATAGGTCATTGGAGATATGGAGTTGGATTTTGTTAAGAATGATTAGATCAAATTACAGTTAAATAGTCCAAAGAAATCAATATTTTAATTTTTTGCATTCAGATGTGTTTGATAGGAAAATTTCCAATCTAACATCTTAACTGTAAAATGTAAAGGCGAATTTTATTTATTTATTTATTTTTTAAATTATTGGCAATTACAGTTGTAGACACATTTTAATCTACTGTTTTGGGGCCTGCTTTTATTTCAGTTTGCAGGATATGGCTGAAGCCCGTTTAATGACCTGTAAATCCGTAATTATAATTTTTGTGTAGAACTGTCGATAAATAATGTGGATCGTGTATTCTAAGCAGAAGTATAAATAACTTTCAGGAATGGGTCACGGATAGCCCCTTCATTATATCACCAAGAATTACTTTTGAAGTTAGTGTGCGCCTTCTCGGGGGTTTGATGGCATTGGGTTACACAATTGCATCCATCCTGAAAAGAAGCAGCCATGTCTTCTTGAATGATAAAGTTTGTGTAAAAATTGATTGGCTGGAGCAACTTAATCGCAAGTATGTCCAGGTATGAAACCTGTATATTCCGCGTAATATCTAGAAGTTGATTATTTAGTTATTTTGGTCCAATATCTTCTCATATTCTTTTTGTTTCAGTCTGATGTGATGAAATTCTAATTTAAAATGTCCCCAGATAAAAAAATTTCCTTTTTTTTTTTTTTTTTTTTTTTTTTGCAATGGAAACAAATTTTATAACCAATTGTGGAAAAAAAATATCATTTTAATTGACTATTTTCTACCATTCAGAAAAGTTGTCTATTTGAGACATGCTCACTGATCATTAAATATGAACTATCTTCTTTTTTGTAAAACAGTTTTATGCCACTACTTAATTATTGATTTTGAAGCATACCAAGCTATGGTAAACAATGAAACGAGATATAAAATAAGTAAATATTCCCTAAGGTCTATCTTCTGTTTGGAGGCACTAAATAGGGGAACACACCCTCATAGGAATTTTATCGAGCCATTTGTCATTCAGAGGTATAATGGACTTAAACTGACACCATTGATCATACAAAGAAATTTGAGCTTCCTTTTTGAAGCATTTGAAGACCTCTCACCTGTCCTCGTAATACTATTGTTAGCTTCCTATGTTGCCTACGGAGCATATTTATTGAACTATTATCTGATTTATCTGACTGTGTATAAAGGTGCAAGGAAGAGATCGT
>CAIGRN010120614.1:0-21380 GCA_903798345.1 Fraxinus anomala | reverse complement strand
GTTTAATCTTCTAGGTATTTTATTGTTTTGTTTGGGCCTACATTGCCTTTTTAAATAGGCTCTTTTCTTTTTAAGAAGGGCCATTTCTGATTTCTTTCATACAATTGAAAAATCAAATTTTAAATAAGGCGCGCACCTTGAGGCGTGCGCCTCAGATTTAGAGGCTTGAGCCTCATATTTTAAGCCTAAAAAATACCGTATCGAGGCATACTATATGCGCCTCACAATGAGGCAGGTCTCAAGGCGCGCCTTAATACCGCCTTTTTAAACCATGTTAACATCCATCTGACACAAAGACCATCCTTTGGAGGCAGCTATAGCAATAACGGTGCGAACCATTTGTCATTTTGGCAATAGGGGCAAATGTCTCCTATTCTTGACAATTATCGAGAGCCACCAATTGGGCTTTATAGTGATCTAGTGATCCATCAGAGTGGAATTTAACAGAATATACCCATTTACATCCAATAGGTTTGATGTCGGAAGGTCAATGAACATCATCTCATTTGTGATTCTCTTGAAGAGTTTCAAGTTCCTCTTGTATAGCTTTCTCCAAACAGGGTTGGGTAACAACCCGAGAATAAGTAGGAAGACGTTGAAGGCCGTTGTCTCTTATATATCACACCTGGTTTAAAATGCTCAATAGGACGAGAGCAATCCTCAAAGCTAACGAGTGGAGCTGGATCAGAAGATGATAGATGTTGGAAGTAATACTGATTCCCAAAGAAAACAACATTGTGAGAGATACGGAAGCTATTAACAACACCATCATAACAAACAAAACCTTTCTGAGCAATGCTATAACCCATGAAAGCACACCGTACGGATTGTGCAGAAAGCTTATGTCGTTCATGTGGAGGCAAATGGACGAAGCAAACACAACCAAAAATATGCTATGTCATAGCCAGGATGTGTGTTGTATAGGCGAAAATAAGGAGAGTCAAAATCTAAATGCTGAGAGGAAGTCGATTAATCAAATATACAACTGTGGAGAGGGCTTCAACCTAAAATTTGGGTGGAACCAAAGATTCCAATAGCAAAACCCTAACAACATCCAACAAGTGACGATTCTTTCTTTTAGTCACTTCGTTTTGGCTGACGAGTATATGGGCAAGAACGTTGAGAAAGAATACCCTTCTGTTGTAGAAAGATTTGGCACTGATGAGACATTCACCACCATTGTCGGACCTCAGAATTCAAATACAAGAAAATGTTTCAATGTAAGCTACAAAGGTCTGAAGGATGGTACCAAAATGGAGAAAATAAATCCAAGTGTAAAGACTGAGATCTCAATGAACATCACAAGATACTTATAATGAGCATGTGAAGTAACAAGTGTTATGCCCCGAACATTACTATGAATAATCTCAAAACATTTATTAGCGTGGCTTCCATGAGCTGGAAATGGAAGAATTTTACTTTTCCCAAGTTTACAAGCATCACAATTGAAAGATAAACTGGAAAACTGGGTCTTATCTTTATTACCCAAAAAAATCATATTTCAACAAATGAGATAAAACTAAAGCATTGGGATGACCTAATCGTTTATGCCAAATGTCATCTTTAATTCCAACATCAATACAAGCCAACGATATAGCAATAAGAATAGTATGTAATGGAAACAATCTTCCTACTTTAGGCCCTTTCGCAATCACCTTCCTCGATCCCCGATCCTGCACAAGACAACCAACACGAGAGACACACACATCAAAGTTTTTATCAACTAATTGATCGACTGAAATCTTGTTGATAAGTTGGAGAGAAAAACATTATCAAAAGAGGACCCTATGTCTCCAACATCAGTAATTGGAAAGGTACTCTCATTAGCGATTTGAATATGTTGTGTACCAGTATAGTGTCGAATGTTATGCAAGGAGTCAGAAATTCCTGTCATATGATTTGATGCCCCTCAATCAACAAACCAAGGAGAAGTAACAACTTGATCCTTACTTTGTAAACCCAATGCAGAGAAGGCAGATACAATCATTTGTTGGTCCATTTCTGGGGTAAGAACGTTTTGACTGCTGCTAGCTTGTGCAACTGTTGGAGTAATACCTTGAACATTAGCTTGAAATGCATTAGTTGTCCGTTTTGGCGGTCGAGTAGGACAATCCTTGATGAAATGTCCTGATTGCTTGCAGTAATTGTAGACTTTCTGAGGACAGTAACGAGCAATATGATCGTATCCTTTGCAGTAGAAACACTAAAGTTTACCCTTTCCCCGTCCTTGGGCTACTATGCAATATTGACCACATCAGATGAGGAAATGTCCGTTCCAATATGAGCTTGGGTAGCCAGCCGTTGCTCCTCACGCAAAAATTCACCCGTGCACACATCCAATGAAGGAACCAGATCACGATTTAATGAACTCGCTCAAACTACTTCGAATTCGTGTCGTAATTTCATAAGAAACTGATCACGCTTATTAAATGCTTGAACTTCCTATAGTGATGATAAGGCTGTCGCAGGGACCTTAGCATAAACCAACCCGAAGTACTCACCGTACAAGCTCAGAAACCAGAATAGTATTGCTCAATATTAAGATTGCCCTAAGCGTAGTTGGCAATTTCTAATTCCAACTGAAATCTCCGCGCATTATTGTCCTAATAATAAATGCGCTAGTAATCCCACATAGCAGTAGTGAAGGCATGTAAATTATTCACCATGTGTGCCTTCGATCCTAAGATCCAAGAGATAATACGAGCATCCTTCGTTTCCCATACAATGAGATCTTTCGCATCGTCAGGTGCTTTAGATGTCCCATCAATATGATCCAAGTTCCTTCCCTTTCAAAAACATCTTGAATAGAAATTCTTATATTGAATAAATTTTCCCCGTAAATTTAACACAAAATGCTTTAACGGACATGATATTGTATTGCAAAGAGGTCAACCAAATTAACCAAAATAAAATCAGCCCACACCAAACACCAGCCTACAAGTTGGTAGCCCAAAAATTAATCAAAGCCCACTCAATTATTGACCCAATTAATGGTGGCCCAATTGCAGATCCAACAGCCACACAATCCACAATTATTGGCTAATTGTGGCCCAATTCCACACAATCAAAGCCTAGCCCAATTGCAGATCGCCTACACAATCAAACCCACTACACTTCCACGCTCACCGCACCAAAGTCCAGAATTCAAGGAAACCGTCACTGGCAATCCTGAGACGCCAGTATCTCGTCGAACACCCACAACCCAATTTCACGAGATAGACACAATCAAATCCCCCACACGATGATGCCGGATCGCATCGGTCAAGATTTTAGCTGAATGAATTTCCATTATAGATACCTCCAATTTTATTGTTACATTCTACAATCTAAATATGGTAATTCTATGTATGATACAATTATATACGTGAGAATATCCTTGTAATCTTTGACATAATCTTCTTCAATTTTGTTAACATCTTGTTAACAATAATGAGGAAAGTATTCATTGTTTTGGAGACAGTTCATTTTCCGCACTGAAGGCTTCGGAAAACTTTGGAAATGTTTAATTGGGTTCAAACTCACAACTCACAGCCCTCATTCTTCCCCATCCTTTTAATGTGTTCCCCCCTATCATTACCCTCTTCCTCATACATGCACTATCTGTACTCTATTTTCAGATGCAATTGCGTCATTTTTACTATGAACAAGGTAATAGGGATCTGAAGTTATTTTGTTTCCTTTTTCCATTTGTACACGTGTACATCAACTCCATTAAATACAATTGTTTCTGTGAACAGATACAATAAATAAAGATTAACGTCATCCGTGTTTCTTGCAGACTTGCTTACTCCTGGTGATATTTGGCATAGTGCTTCTCATAGTGATTATAGTACTTGCAGCCTAGTCAGTTGAGCTTTCAAATGCAGTCAAAGAGAGTCGAGGAGATGGTTAAGAAATTTTTTTTTTTTTTGTTGATCTTTGTGGTTTCAAGTTGTTTTACAGTGTATCTCCATCTTTTAAAGTGTGTTGCTTCTTTAAACAAGGGCTTCGTGACGAAATTGACATGGTTTACTATAAAGTTAATCTGAATTATTTGCAGCGTGTGGAGAGTTGCTTGTTCTATTTGTAAATTGGTGTTCCAAATTCTTGATGTGTTAATTGTCATGTCATGGCAAGTGTCAATAAAGGTGGATTATGGTTTGGATCTCCTTAATATTTTGCAATGAAATTTTAGTCTCTGAACAGCCACTCTTTTAGGTAAGTCTTTACTGTTGCTGACCTTAAAAAAGGAAAACTTTCTTGAATGCCATTCATACTTTTGTCGTTTCAAGGTATGATGTTGTAAAAAGCTGCAAATCTATTCGATTTATCTTAGAATAGCTTGAAAATTATGCTACTGCATTGTGTATGAGCCTGTATTAGTTTTGCAATCGGATCGAATTACCTAGTCCTGTACAATTTTTCATTGACCATAAAATCTCATCATTCTTCAAAAAGGAGACTATCTCTGGTTACCATTTGGACACGTCTTGGGCTTCCAAATGTG
Source organism: Fraxinus anomala (assembly GCA_903798345.1). NCBI lineage: Eukaryota > Viridiplantae > Streptophyta > Magnoliopsida > Lamiales > Oleaceae > Fraxinus > Fraxinus anomala. The sequence continues at coordinate 16,894 of CAIGRN010120614.1, read as the reverse complement.
AAATAATACCCTATTAATCCCATAACCAATAGTCATGGAAGTTAATTTTGTTGTGCTCCATTTTTGACAAAAAAATGTATTTTAGAACAGTACATTGATGGAGAGTATATAGCTAAAAAATAATAAAAAATTTTGAATTTGCATTTAATATTATTTTATTGAAGAATTTTGTAATGAAAATAGAAGAGAGAAAAATATATTTCAAACATAATGAGGATCAAACAAGGGTTTAACAAGATATTTTAAAGTTGATCTAAATAACAGTTGAATCAAAAGTTATTGCTAATACTGCAAAAAAATTTGAAATTCCAGTTTATAAATAGATACAAATAAAAGATCCTATAGAAATTTTTTGATCAATTGACCCACTCTACGAATCTCTTCTAACTCTCAACGAATTCCTAGATTTTTAGGAGAGATGAGTAGTACTAATGAATTTCCCAAAATATGTGGATAAAAAATAGGATGAGAGCCAAACGATATGTTGAGTGCCACTAAACACTTACGATATGTTTGATACACATTTGTTCCAACTCAACTGATTACTAGTATAAGCAAGATTTTTTAATTTAATTTATTTTTCTTCAATAATAATGTAAATCACTGGATATTCTATCTTACCAAACAATATGTTGAGCGCCACTAAACACTTGCGATATGTTTGATACACATTTGTTCCAACTCAACAACTGATTACTAGAATAAGCAAGATTTTTTAATTTATTTTTCTTCAATAATAATGTAAATCACTGGATATTCTATCTTACCAAACAAGCCCTCAAAACATGAACTCGTCCACCCTTTTCTACCTTCAAGGTTATGTATCGTATATTAATAATCTTACACAATATTTCTAAATGAATTCGACATCCCTTTTCTCCCCCGATACCCTAAAAGAAAATTGCCCAAAGCCACCTACTAAAGTTTTTCTAATCTGTGTTAAACCTCACACCCAAACACCTCTCATTTTAGTCTTTTTCAAATTTCTCATTCACTTCTGGCTTCATTATGACTATTTGAATTGGATTCTTCCAATTCCAGTTCAAAATTCTAAATTCTATACAAACAAAAAACAGTACACCAATGTATTTATCACAAATTTTACCTAATAATTCCATGCAAATTTATCTTTAATCCAAATGCTACATCCTAAAAAGTTAATGCATATGTTCACAATTTTCAGACAAAAAAAAAATGTTTACAAATGTTTCAACTCATTGAAAAATCGTGTTATGTGAATGATAAATAGACATTGAGACGACTAGAAGAGCTGACACAATAGCAGAGAGAAAAGTTACAGCAGATACGACTCCTGCATGTTTCTTAATACCACAAGGTACCTCCCATACAATAGGGCTGGCTTTGTAATCGACATCATCATTGGTTGGCATAAATAAACAGCTCCCGTTGAACGCCTTTCCTTCAAAGCGACAACGCATGAATAAATCAGGTTGCCCAAATTCAACTTTTGAAAAGCCATGTCCCAGTGGCTGCAAAGCAAAAAGGAAAGAATGAACGAGTTTTTAAATTGCTATTTACATTATGCTATATCTACTTAAGTGACAATACTTGAATTAAGTTATCGAATTTGCATATTTACTTCTTTTATTATACTTTGCTCTTATATCTTGTGTATTAAATAGTTTTCCCTTTCCTCCCTCTATACCCAAAAGAAAATTGCCCAAAGCCACCTACTAAAGTTTTTCTAATCTGTGTTAAACCCCACCCCCAAACACCTCTCATTTAAAGTCTTTTTCAAATTTCTCATTTACTTCTGGGTTAATTTCGACTCCATTTATATTTGTTTCTTCCAATTCCAGTTCAAAATTCTAAATTCTATACAAACAAAAAACTGTACACCAATGTATCTATCTCAAAATTTTCCTAATAATTCCATGCAAATTTATCTTTAATCCAAACACTACATCTAAAAACTTAATGCAAAAGTTAATAACATAAGATCATTCAGACAAAAAAAAAGTGTTTAGAAATTTTTCAACTCATTGAAAAATCGTGTAATGTGAATGATAAATAGACGTTGAGACAATTAGAAGAGCTGACACAATAGCAGAGAGAAATGTTACAGCAGATACGACTCCTGCATGTTTCTTAATACCACAAGGTACCTCCCATACAATAGGGCTGGCTTTGTAATTGACATCATAATTGGTTGGCATAAATAAACAGCTCCCGTTGAACGCCTTTCCTTCAAAGCGACAACGCATGAATAAATCAGGTTGCCCAAATTCAACTTTTGAAAAGCCATGTCCCAGTGGCTGCAAAGCAAAAAGGAAAGAATGAACGAGTTAAGTCAGAGACCTAAAAGTGTATATTTAATATGTCCAATTAGCATAAGAATGAAAAGAGAAGACAGCAAGGAAAAGACTGTGTAAACCACAACCAGTATGTAGTAAAAATTATAGCTGACGAGGTTTCACCCCAAACAAAAGATTAGATCGTCTAATGGTGATTGACTATATATTTACAAAACATGAAATCTTGCCCTTGTTTTTGATAATTGAAAGGCATTCGAATCACTAACCGCATATCGTGCATGCAGTGGAAGCCTGAGGTTGACTTCCAGTTCATCCTTGCCTTCTGATGACATATTATAACCCATGTCCAAGTGAATTTCAACAACTGATCGATTTGACCGAAATGAAGGCAGTTCTAAATTTGTGTCGCCAAGAACAGTTACATCTGTGAAAACTGTAACAGATGAAGCAAACCTATTAAACCGCAAGGATGGACAACCAAATTCCTCTAAAATCTGAGAAGGTTATTACCACCACGATGGAGAAGATGTTGCAGTTCAAAGGGATCTGCAAAGACTCCAGAGGGCAGTTTTTCAACGATTATAATTTGATAAGACTGAGCAGGAAGCTTAGATATTGACTCTCCCTGCATTTTGAATCTGATAGATGAAGAAAGTTGACGATGAGAGCCTTCGCCAATTAAATTTCGATGCACAGCCAACAGTCTGGGCATGAAATAGCGTTCATCTAGAAGCACTTGGCACAAACCTAGTGGAATTTTATTTGCTATAAATTCTTCAAATTGTGAATCTATCAAACTATCATGTTTCTTAAAATATGTATTTGTAACATATTTCTCTTCACAAAATTTGTGCTCCTGAAAAAAAAAAAGCAGAAACCATATAAAAATTTCATTCAATACACCATATAATGAGTATCAGCCTCTCATTGACAATAAAAATATTTTATTGTCACTGAAATAACAAGAAGATACTTAGGTATTGCTTGATGAAATTGATAAGAATCAAGAGTAAAGAACAATCTCCAATCAATTACAAAATAAAATCACCAATGTTGGAGAGCCGTTGGAAATAAATATAGCAATATATGCAAAGGCATATCTCATGGATTCAAATTATCAAGACTCTCCTCATAATCTGTCGCATCTTTAGGAATGATTTATGTCATTTTGATTTACTATTATTATCGTCGGATGTGCCCCTAATATAAGATTTGTAATATAACTCCAACGAATCCTATACAATAAAAAGAGACATTTATTGGAAGTACAGAATTCATTTGGAATGCTAAAACCATAAGCTAACACAAGGAAAGCTTCAGAGTCATTAGATAATTCACTGTTCATACCAAAAATGACCAACTAAAAGAAGAGACCAACAAACCAGCAAAATTGTCCACTCACCTCATCAGTAGTAGGCATAGCATTACTATTCATGACAAGAAATATCAATCCAAATCCTATTGCCAAATACAATTGTACTTGAAAATGTTGAACTTCCATGGCATATCTGTACGAGGGAAAATAAATTCTTCTGATTTAAATGAGATTACATAATGCTGATATAAAGCAATTCCTTAACTATTGAAAAATACCCATGACTTCCCTTAATTGTTCTTGATTGGATAACCAGAATAAACCCTAAGTTAAAGCAGTCTGGGAAAAGGGGTCAAGAAAATCATTTCTCATCCATACATACCTGAATGGTAATCAAGATTTCGGTGGATTCTAGTAGTGGCAATTTACTTCAATTAGTCCATTAGATTTGTGAAAATTCAACTCAATTCGGAAAACAACAAATTAATAGTAACAAATGCGATTTATGATAGAGAAACTAGATGTAGAGATTTCACCTGATGATTCTTTCTTACATCAACGAGGAATTATCGAGAATCTTAATGTTGAAATGCAAAAAAATCAGGGGGCTGTAGGGGCGAATGATGGTGGCTGGGTGTGGGGATCTAGCGGGGAATAAGAAGACAATAAATGAGGCTATCTCAATAGGTGGGTTTGGTTTGTGCTGTGTTGTGTTGTGTTGGGGGACAGACGGCTAGAAAATTATAGAGATTCTTTGCTGGCAATGGTGGTGGGCTAGGGGTGGTGGGTGGGTGTAGCATGGTAGTCTGGGTAAGACGAAGATTCAAAAATAATTTTTTTATAATTTTATTTTAAGTTAATGTTAATTTGTAGGAATAATTATTTAACTGTTCAGTAATTCCATTTTATTTTGCTGTATATTTTAAAATAAACATTTGTGAACGGTAAAAAATATATATTATTAGTGTACATAAATAACAGTAATATATTGTTAATTTTTTATCTAAAACAATTTATTCACCGTAATTATTATAAAAATGAAAATAACTCGTATAATTATTAGAAAATAAATTTGAGATGTGGCTAATAAGAAAGAAATAAGCCCCAATTTATGGCCATTATTTGGAAAAAAAACAATATTTTGAATGGTGACTTTTAAAAAAACTAGTCAGAGTTGACCGTGCAGTGCACGTTATTTTGAAATAATTTATAAATATTGTGAAAGTAATATTTGACCATCAATTTACACTTTTGATCTAAATATAATAGAAATGCAAGCTTTTGAAAATAAATGTTAATTATTATACACGCACGTAAATAGTGAAATATATGCTTGAATATGAGTATTAAAATTACAACTAAATGCATAATGAGGATGAAAAACAAATACGATGCATTAATTTATAATTAATGTTAAAGAATATATACATGACAATGAATGTTAAATCATTTATATTAAATGATTATAACTTAATTTGTGAAATTGGATGCTATTTAATATAAGTGAACGTGAATAATGAACTGCATTATTGAATGTAAAATTCTAATTAATATTAATTAAATAAATGTTAATGTTAATTAATTCATTATTAATAACATGAACGTGAACGTGAACGTGAAATTCTAATTTTTATTAATTAAATGAACGTGAATGTTAATTGAAAATTAATTATAGTATTTAATACAGTTTACAAATTAAATACATGTTGAAAAACGAAAAGTAAAATATTATTGAAACAATTGAATTATAGTAGGGATATAATCGTCAAAAAAATGATTCTCACATGATGTGATATTTAATATATTATAGATATGTGGTTAAAAAGTAGGAAACAATTTGACTTTACGTGCAAAACATTTGTGTGAATGTGCAATTAAAAATGAGTACATAAAAAAAGATTTTTCAAACAATGACCATCAAACAGAGGCGAAGATTGAAGAATGTTTTTAATGTCAATATTTTAATCTCAATAAATTGATTTTCATAAGGATTATGACCATGGCCGTGATTTTCGGGGCTTGAGGCGAACTCCATAAATTAGGCCAATAGTGTATTATGTAACATATTGCTAACTTAAAATAACATATTATGCAACCTATTGTATCATCTACTTCGTTGAATCACTACTTCATCCTTATTCAACACATCACATCGTTGTTTTTAGAGTACTTGTCAATATCCCCTGAGTTTGAGTTAATACAATTTCATTTCGTTTCCTTTTTCTCTTTAGAGCTCCAGACTAATATTTAGGAAGCATGGTGTATGGGTCTATATCTAATGTCCAATGATTAGCCTACAAGACAAATACAAAATATCTCAATCATCTCATCGTTAAAGTTTTCAATATAGTAACTACTAGCAACTGTGCAATTGATCCTATAATAACCAATCATATAAGCTGATCGCCCGCAATTATATAAGCCGATAAGGTTTCAAACATTTCCAATATATTCAATAACAAGTTAGGGCAAGCCATTGCTTACCTAAGAAGTAGAATTTCGATGAAAATTATGGAATAGAATTTCACCGTCAAAACTTACAAGCCAGAAATAAAAAGTTAACATCAACCATCCATACAAATATACAATTCTATTGCATTAATCTATTCTGTTTAAATTCAGAATCCTATTGCAATTTCATCAGAAATCCTATGAAATCAGAAATTAGAAATCCTATTTAACTATTTTAAAAAAACAGAAAGTGGAAACCAAACCATAGATAAGATCATAGGAACCCAAAACTAAAAAGAAAGACAATGAAAAACGAATTACAATTGCAAAACTCACAAATACAATTTGCACAGGTCCGCACAGACTGCACTGCAGGGCCTCTCGCGTCCGGTCTGGCCCTCTCTTGATGGTTCTGTAGCTGTTAATGGTTGGCTGGAGGTGGCGACTGGCGGAGGACTGAGGACTCCTCGCGGCGTCGCTCGGTTAAGGTTGAAAAAAGGGCCGTCTTGTTGTAATTTGTGAAAGAGTGAAGGGAAGGGAAGAAGAGGAGGAGAAGCCGCCTGAGGAAATGAGGACGTCGCCCGCTCGCCGATCCGATTGGAGTTGGAGGCAGAGCAGACGCGGTATGTAGGCGTCGAGCAGAGATGAAGGAAACGAATGAAAATAGGTTTTCCATTTTCTTCATTTAATGAGAAAAAAATAAAAATAAAAAAATAAAAAGATAATTGGGCCAAAAATAGGCCCCTCCGGTTTTGGGCCTGAGGCGTTGGCCTCATTTTCCTCGCCACAGGGCCGTACCTGGTTATGACTCTCAATTTGTAATGTGCCCAATAAGAAACAAATTGGCCCCAATTTTATGGCCATTATTTGAAAACAAATAATATTTTGAATGATGACTTTTAAGAAAATATGTGATTAAAAAGTGGAAAAAAAATTTAAATTTACGTACAGAATATTTGTATGAATATGTAATTGAAAATGAGTACATAGAAAAAAGAGTTCAAATAACGACCATCAAACATAGGCTAAGATTGAAGAATGTTTTTAATGTCAATATTTTAATCTCAATAAATCGATTTTCATAAGGGTTATGACTCTCCTTTTCGTCTAACACGTTGGTCTTCTCTGACCAAGCACTATGAGTCGCTACGAGATTCTATTATTTTCTAATGATTGTGCTCGTTATGAAGAGCTTGGGTTGGAGAAATTAATAGAGAACACGATGGTTTGGGTCTTTAAAATAAGCTAGTTATTTTATTGCTAGCATGCAGGAGTACATCACTACTAGTCATCAATATCAATTTAGGTGGAATTTGAGCTACAACCACACTGTTTAATGAAGTTGTGATATATTTTTGTTTGTTGAATAATAAGGTAGTAATAATAAACACTAGTGATAGAAAAAGCACTAATCAATGTGCATTTAGTTGAATTGAGTCTAAACTTGTATGTTGATTTCAGATCTTGTAGGTCCATGTGTTTAGTGAGTAAGGTTAGGTGTGAAGATATATTTTTATTTAAGAATTTTTATAGACTTTTACGTAATTTATTTGACTTTTACAAACTTTCGTTCTAAAATAAATCTTGTATATAACTTATTTTACATCCTTCTGAACCACTATTTGTATGATCAAATAATCCACAACACAATAATAAAATTATATTCGCCATGTCAATAAACATATTTTTTAAAAGAATATAAAAAATATAAGTCACCTAAATTAGAAAAATAAACAACCAAAACACAAATAAAAAATTACAATTTAGTACTACGTTATGAAGGAAAAGAAAATAGAATCTCTAAAAAGTTATTAAATTAAACAAGCAACCAATACATAAAAATTTAATCATAAATTTAATTTATTTTTTTATAAAATTTTAATATAAAAAATGATCTCTCTATGACAAATCTTATAAGAATTTTTTATTTACATGTTTTTTTTCATAGAAAAAGAAGATAGAGAGAATAAGAAATGAGAATATTCAAAAGAGAATGATAATAATAACATGTTGGAGATAGTGAAAAATAATGATTTTTTGTATTATGGCGGTAAGATTCGTAGAATGAAAAAGGGAAGAGAAATATTCATATGGAAATATATTTTTTCTGTAAAAGTCATAAAGTTTTGGGGGGGCGAATGAGACTTTTTATGAGATTTTGTATTTATACTTTCTGCTTAAAAGTTAGTATTGACATTTTGAATATCCAATCACTTTTTAAGACTTCTGAAAAATCTTGATTTAAACCCCATGACTTTTAAGGATTTTTAAAGAGTTTATATTGAATATCCTAAGACTTCTAACTTTGAGCGATTACTCAATTGATCAGGCCTTGGGTTTGCTCCCCAATGATCACTAGTTCGAGTCTCCTCAGGGCCACTGAGGTGAGTACCCGGCTGTAAACTTCAGGGCCCCATGGAATTAGTCGAGGTAGGCACAACCTGACCCGGACATCCACTGTTATAAAAAAAAAAATTCAAACTTGTAGAAAGTTATTAAATCAAATAAGCAACCAATATATAATTTTTTATTTTTTGCTGTAGAAGAAAACCGTTGCTTTAGGGAAATTTATGCTTTTTATATATTTTCTTGAATTATGCTACATTACCACAAGGGGGTACATAGGGGTGTCCACCCCCTATTGGAGGGTCGCCGGGTGTTCATAATGGACATCTCTGACAACCCTCCAATAGGGGGTCGTCGGGTGTCCATAATGGACACTCCTATGTAAATGATTATGTTTATGTAGTATAATCCTATTTTCTTTCATCTAACACGTCAAATTAGCATTGTTTATTGCAAGGCTTTTGTATTCACTTTCCCAACATTGCCCTTCTTTTCGCAAACCAAGCATGGTTTCCAACTCAAATTTTCTCTCCTCACCCATTCAACAGTCTCTACAGTGAAGCACAAATCGACGTCCGATATTTCTATCTTATCGCCGACAGCATTCCTGAAGCATCATCCTATCTGTGACACAGTGATTTTGCCTTCCTACTTCCAGTTTCCTCCATTTAAAATCCTTAGCCGGCAGCTCATGTTGATGTTGTACCCTATTTCAACAAGAAAATCGGCTTGCAGAGGAACTATAATCTGTTCGGTGCGGTCCTTTATCTTTTCTCGACGTATACTATTGCTATCGTCCCACAGATCGTGAATGTGAACACCATGGTCCACTTTTCTCTTAGGTGCGTATGCCCAGTTTCTAGTCTCGACAACGTATTCCTTCCACTGTGTACTCTGTTCGAATGTCATTCCGTTTAACGGTAATGGCGTGTTGTAGCTTATTATTTTTCAAAATCGTGCTCATTCTCGCAGATGGGTTACAATCTACCCTCCGAATTTTCGACTGCTGCTTCATTATCGAACGCATCAAGCTCCCGAAAAACTGCACGACAGAACTAGTAAGAACATACGATATTCATAGTGGCCTGTGAAACCGCAATTGCAGAAGGGCACTGACAAGGCGAGTGTTTCACCAAATATGGGTGGGAGCGAGTGATTTTCTTGTTCAACAATAGTACCGGTCATGATTGGAACAAACAACAGATGCGAAACCATTGGGATTCCATGAGACGGGACCACAAATGTTTGACGGAATTGCTTCATTGCATGAGGTCGAGTACAACCCAACCACAGGTCTAATTGCTGCGACGAGGAATGGTAAGCTGAAAAATCAAGGTGACATTCTTGTTCCATTATAGAGTAACTGAGACACGATGCACTCTGCTACCTGTGTTAGTTCCATCAACATTCTTGCGCAACACTTTTTTTCTTCAACTTTCTCTCTGCTTGTGGTGCTTTACATTGTTCTTGTTAATCATTTGGTCTTTCCTATATAAAGAGTAATACATTTTAGGGGTTGTTTTTGTTCATTGATTCCTCAAATGATGCTTGATGGTGCATAATTGGCTGACATTAGTTGTCCCTGATCAATTGAAAACCCGCAAGTGTACGAGATCGTGGTCAAGTAGTATAATGATGAAAAGAATGTCGAATCCACGAGGACTATGTGTTTGACCGAGTTAAAATTAATTGCAACCTTAATCGAATAGCAAACAAATTTTGTGATTTTTTTTTTATACTAACACCTAAATTATCAATTAACTAAAAAAAGTAAGTAAATGTATTTTTCAAATATGTGAAATGCATTGTTAAGATGTGGAATCCCTCTTATTATTCCATTTTTAATATAACAAATAAAGTGACAATTTGAAATAATTCATATTAGGCAATGTTCCTAATTTAACTGAAGGCCTCTTTCGATAGCGATTAAACTCATTCCCCTCATGTGAACCTTATATCTCTCGATGAAAAATGCAAACATCATAAATGCATTAACAAATACTATAATGCCTATTGAAACCATATAAAGCATAGATATATATCTCTATCATCTATCGAACTTTACAATGTTTATTATATTGTGTTTAAATCACATTATCTTTCTTGATAACAATAAAATTTACTAACAATTCAATTGGAGATCAAACAATTGAAAAGAACGATAAAAACGATAATAAACACCCAAAAATAAAATCAAATTAAAGTCAAAATTATTAATTAAAAACAAAAAAATATCATAATAAGAGTTCATCTCATCCTAACAATATATAAATTTAGCCTAACATATCAAAATTACAAGAAATTATATTTAAGTGAAAAGACATAACCCGAATTTTTGATAAAATGAAAAGATGAAAATGAATCTTGAATCTCTTCAATGGTTTTTTTATGAATCTCCACTTGCATCTTCTCTTCTTTGCCCAAGAATCATGTTTGAATCTTCACTTGATTGAATTCTTGCAAATCCCCTTTAATTATCTCACAAAAATTATGAATTTTTCTCCTTTGATGATAATAATTGATGAATATTGGAATATGAGATATATATAAGAGTTCTCACATATGTATTCTACTGTTAGGTATTTATAGGAGTAGAATAGTAGTTGAAAATCACGTTCAAATTGGTTTCCCAAAGAGTTCTAATCGAATAAAAAAAATTACATTCTCGGACGGATTTTTGTCTCTGCACAACAGTCAGTATTTTGACCATAATTTTCTCTTCCGATATTCGGTTGAGACGATTCAAAGTGTGTTGAAAAGATAGATTAAAGGGATATAAAATTTCTAGAAATATAATTTTTTTCAATTCGGACGTTTACTGTGCCAAAAATGGGTTTCAATATTCAGCTAAAAATTTGGAATATAACTTGTACAATTGAAAATTGATTTTGATAATATTTTGATCATATTTCATTCTATTTTGAGTTCTAATTCCATTAAATTATCTCCTAATAATCTTCAAAGTATCTTCTTGTATCCAAATCGACTACTGAATAATTAAAATTTGGTCCTCAAATTTTGAATTTTGACATTTTCACAAATTTTCGCTTCTTTCTTTCGATTCCTTGTTTAACCATTGAATTTTACCTATATAACATAAAATACAACAATTTATGATGTATTTTATCAAAAGAACTATCAAATATCACTATTTTAAGTTCCAAATAAGTGTATAAAATACACTTATCAAATACCCCCAAATATAAACATTTGTTTGTCCTCAAACAAAATTATAATCTAAATAACAACAAACACACAAGCATGCAAAAATATTTTGTTAGACAATTTAGTTTTTTATCTTAGTATTTGAAATTACAATACTAAATCCACAAATTGTTTCAAAATCACAATTCCAAAACAATATCCACTATTCCAATGCGAAATTGACGTGTGTGTGTGAAGAATTAAATAGACAGTTATGAATTTACAAGTTGCTTCAATTCCCGACCTTTTGTGGTCAAATATATCATTTCACCTCTCATATGATTTACACGTCCTTTTTTCACTTTTTTCCCAGTGTATAATTTAATATTGAATTTTTCATTACTATCATTACCCTCTTTAATTCATGTGGACACTACTAATTGTAAGTCAACACATCAATAAACAAGGATTTTCTAATTTTTTTACTGTTTCGACCTCTAGTACTAGACTGGGTTGCTTCAATTCCCGACCTTTTGTGGTCAAATATATCATTTCACCTCTCATATGATTTACACATCCTTTTTTCACTTTTTTCCCAGTGTATAATTTAATATTGAATTTTTCATTACTATCATTACCCTCTTTAATTCATGTGGACTCTACTAATTGTAAGTCAACACATCAATAAACAAGGATTTTCTAATTTTTTGACTGTTTAGACCTCTAGTACTAGACTAGGCTAATAATCTTTCATCAAAAGTCAAGTCTTCTCAAATAAGTAGTCGGGTGCTTAACAAGGACATTTAGTGCGTCTTCTATTTCATGAACTTACTTTTTTTTTCAAATTTTTTTAAAAATTTTTTTTGCACTCTCTATCCTTTAAGCTTTCTATATGACCCATGTAATGAGCTTTTGACCGATGACTCCCAAATCAGACGATTTTAGGGCACCAAATTGTAAATACCCTAACAAACTTAATAACTCAAGTCATAAAGGTTACGAAGAGATGTCTTTTATATATTTTTCTACCCTGATTAGTGCAATGTCCTTTTATATATTTTTTTACCCTAATTAGTGCAATGTCACTCATCAAACACCTATCTAATCAAATCGACCTTTAACTTGGTACTTTTGCCCAATTTTATCATATTAATTTAAGATAATCCACAAAATTCTTTTCACATACGGAATCCCTATCCACATATGTATCTTCCAACAACAGCAAAATCACCCCCAAATTATGCTAAATTTGATCTAAAGATCATTAATTTAGGATAGTTTTTGGTATAGCATCTATGTTCAATCTATTAATCTATCCAGCATATGAATCAACTTATTATATGATGATGTAAAACTCAATTATAGTGAGCGTATAATATCATGTTTTGCAGAGTTAAACATCAATCAATCTAGCATGCAACATATCCACCGTTCATAAATCAACACCAAATCTCAAATTTAATCATCATTGCCGACCAGATTATTTAACTCACATAAGCACACAGCCTAAAATAAGAAAATATTCTTTATATATACTAAAGCAAAAACAAACATTCAAAAACATGCGAAAAGTAAAAACTCAAAGTTATTTGTTCCACCCCCAACCTAAAACCGACATTGTCCTCAATGTCCTAAAGTATAAATAAAAATATAAAGGGACGAGAAAGAAAAGGAATAAGGTACTCCCTGAATTTTTGTGTTGAAGGTGTGAGGCACTATGTGTGATGGCTAGACAATCTTCTCACCATGCTTTCCTTTTGGTCTATGTTGGTTTGAGTATTCTGCGACGTCATGTTGCTGTACATAGCAGTCAAATCAAATATTAAAGATCAAATAACGTAGAACATGTGTTACTTAGCTCAAACAATCGAAATAACCAACAATAAATTCAATGCCCTAAGGAGAAACATGATAGGATGGTGATACTCCATAAATTGAAACGTGCGTAAGTATAATGTAAACTAATAATCAAAATAAATCTATATGCAATGTGGTACAGAAAGCAGAATAAATAAAAGGGTTAGAATATTAGGTTGCCTCCCAATAATCCCTAAATTTATAGTCTTTAGCTAGACTGTATAGATAAATTGATTATGGTGGCTCATGCTAAAATCTTGCAACCTCACATTCTTTACAATTTCTAGTTTTACATCATCTTTTTGCCCTCCAAACCTTGAGCTCTCTATTATCTTCTCGACCAAGGCTCTACAGACATTTATGTTTTATCTCATTGGACCTTTGTTGAACTTCTTCAGCAACATATTTGGCTTCCTCTAGGACTAATGGTTATTTGGGTGAATTATGTAATTTAAAGATCACATGTACGTCCTCCACCCTCACAGTCAGCTCGCCCTTCTCAATGTCAATCAAAGTTTGACTTCTTGTTAAAAAGGGTTGACCTAAGATTATTGGCATATCGTGATCGTCTTCGAGGTCCATAACAAGAAAATCCATCGAGAATATTAGCTTCCCAACCTTGATGAGCACATCCTCTACCTTGTCCCATGGGTATCTGATGCTCCTATTTGCCAGCTGCAGCATCAAATTTGATTATCTGACTTCCCAACTTCTAGTTTCCTAAAAGTAGACAAAGGTATTAAATTTACGCTTGCACCTGTATCACATAAAGCATTAAAATGAAATTATTTGCCTAGTAAAATAGGTAAAGTTAAACTCTCTGGGTCATTGAGTTTTGGTGGGAATTTATATTACAGTCTTGCACTGATCTCCTCGGCAAATGCCACTTCTTCCCAGTCTGAAAGCTTTCTTTTCTTATATATCACATTCTTCAGAAACTTTGCATACATCGAAATCTGTCGAATTGCTTCGATGAATGGGATGTTGATGTGGAGCTTTTCCAACATATCCAGGAATTTCTCGAATTGATCATCGAGTTTTCTCGTTTGCAGTCTTTGTAGAAACAGTGGTGGTGGCACAAATTTTTTAGTATGAATGGTTACCTTAACCTTTATATCCTCTGATACTCTTTCTGTCTCTACTCCTTTTTCTGCTCATATTCCTCCAATTTCTCCTCAACTATAGAATGTACCTTTTCTTTTGTAGTAACTGGTCTCTTTATATTAATCTCTCGCAGTTGAACTGCATCGCAGGTAGTTATTCCCTTAATCTGTTCTTCATTCACGACCTTCACAGCCATACCTACGGTTTAGGATTTATCTTTGTATCCCTAGGTAGTGCTCCTAGTGGTCTTTTTAAAGTGCTTTCGCTATTTGTCCGATCTGATTTTTCAAATTTTTTTTATGGCAGCTCCCTGAACTTGTAAGTTTTTATCTGTTCTTTGCATGCGTTTGGTAGATATCTCCACCAATTTAGTAACAAGATCTTCTAACGAAAATTTATTTTCAGTTTGCTGAAAACTTGGTGGTGCAGTCTGTTGTGGCGCAATCTGAGCTCCCAAATTGTTGCTCCATTGAAAACTTGGGTGATTCCTCCAGCCTAGGTAGTAAGTATTAGGATTTTGATTGTATTGTTATCTTTGAAAATTTTGAGCATAATTTACATCCTTTACTGACTGAGCAAAAGGACTACCCACGATACAGTCAAAACTCTCATGATTCCCTTCAAAATGCTTTCATTTTGGTCCCATTGTCCGGGCTGCATTTATCTGATCCACCTTCTGTGCCAATGATACCAATTGTGCTGAAATTGTTGTCAAAGAATCAACTTCGAATACCCTAGCAGCTCTCTTTCCACTCATCCTTTTAGTAGGTCAAAATGTATTGGTGAATGCCCGATCTCCATGATTTGGTAAACTTGATCCGTGGTTCTTTTTGTGATATAACCATCGCATGCAGAGTCTAAATTAGCCATGCTTATCGAATTCAGACCAATATAGAAATACTGTACCTGAAGCCATTTCTGCAATTCGTGTTGTGGGCATTGGTGGAGTAAACCCTTGTATCATTCTCAAGCATCTGAAAGCTGTTGGAATGTGGTGATCTCATCCCTCATCTTTGCAATTCTTTTCGGTGGAAAATATTTGCTAAGGAATTTTTTATTCAATTAGTTCCATGTAGTGAGGCTTTAAGGTGGACAAATGTCTAACCACTCTCTGGCTGAGTCTTTCAATGTGTATGGGAAAAGCCTCAGTCTGATTACTTCATTAGACACCCCGGATACTCGATAGTTACACACATCCAAAAATCTTGATATATGAGTGTTGGGATCCTCCGAAGCCCTCCCAAANATTCAATTAGTTCCATGTAGTGAGGCTTTAAGGTGGACAAATGTCTAACCACTCTCTGGCTGAGTCTTTCAATGTGTATGGGAAAAGCCTCAGTCTGATTACTTCATTAGACACCCCGGATACTCGATAGTTACACACATCCAAAAATCTTGATATATGAGTGTTGGGATCCTCCGAAGCCCTCCCAAATAATTGTAGCGCATTTTGGAACATGTTAATCACATCAGTTCTCAAGTAGAAGTTTGTCTAACCAAACGTCGGATATACTATGCTAGATTGGCTTTCCACAATCGGTGGAAACATATACTACCCCATTAGCCTTGTTCATTAGTTGTAGCCACATTCGGTTGTGCTGCTTCCAGATTAGCCCCTATGACTATTTGATTTGGATTTCACTCTGACATGTCTTCATCTTTCTATTTTTGGTGTGTTTCCAACTGTTGTCATTTTCAAACATTGAATATTCATTAGATCTTTAGGTCAAATTGAGCAAGATCACCAGTTCTCGAACTTCGCACACAAAGTCTTAAAAAATGTAGTAGAAAATACCGTAAAATTTTCTAATGTAATAAACTAATCTAAAAAAAAAGTAAAATTTAGATTACAGCTAAAATTAACTAAACTTATCAAAAACAATAGTACTCGACAACTACATCAAAAATTTGATCATTTGAAAATCCACAAGTGTACATGATCATGGTCAAGTAATATAATAATGAATAGAGTGACGAACCCACGAGTACTAAGTATTTGACCGAGTTAAAATTAATTACAACTTTAATCGAATAGCAAACAAATTTGTGATTTATTTTCTATACTAACACCTAAATTATCAATTAAACTAAAGAAAGTAAGTAAATGTATTTTTCAAATATGTGAGATACATTGTTAAGATGTCAAATCCCCCTTATTATTTCATTTTTAGTGTAACAATTAAAGTGACAATTTGAAATCATTCATGTTGGGAAATGTTCCTAATTTAACCAAAAACCTCTTTCAATAGCGATCAAATCCATTCCCCTCATGTGACTCTTCTACCTTTCGATGAAAGATGCAAACATCATAAATGTATTAACAAGTACTAGAATACCTATTGAAACCATATAAAACATAGATGTATATCTCTATCATCTATCGAACCTCACAATGTTTATT
>CAIGRN010120612.1:0-17438 GCA_903798345.1 Fraxinus anomala | reverse complement strand
CTTGTTTACAAAATTGTCCATATCCATTTAATTTGGCATATTTCACTTTCATATCTAAAAAACTTTGTGAAAATCGTCAATTTCCTCCATTAAAGCTTTGTAAAATGTCAAATGTGTCCTATTTTTAAATAAACAAAAAGGAAACAAAAAACTAATTGCTTTCAAAAAGTGTAATGATTCCGGTGTAAAAAATAATAATAAATAAATAAATAAAATAATAAAAAAGGGAAAAAGTTCATCTTTTAATATTCTACCTAAAATATGGTACGCATCAGTTAGTATAAGCTAGTATAAATTTTAAATTGTTGAATTTTCTAGAATCTAGCGAGTTCACACAAGAAGTGCCTAGAATGATAGTTGGAACTAGAGTTAATTGCTTCAACACATACTGAACTATTTGTAATGTCACGTTTTATTCACCGTACTTAAACTTGCATCCCATAATTCACTGGATTTTATAATGTTACATTACATTACTTACTAAGAAACTCACGTCAATAAACCTTGAACATATAGACAACGAAAATTACAGCTGGTAGTTAAATACCATGTCATTTCTCTCAAACACCGACCAACATATCATCATTTTGCTCATTTGCCTAAGCCCTAAAACTTCGAAAGCTTAACCCCATATTTTCTTCCCAAATTTCCATGGCCAAAAAAATGAAAACTCCCACCTTCGCAGCTCCTCCACAACTTGAACCTATCCAATCGAAGCCCCAAATCAAACAGCCACACCTGCCAACTAGAGTCTATGGGCTCTGTTCAGACTCCTCCTCTAGCAACTGTGACAACTTTCCCCACCCAGCCCATGTCGAGGAAGAACTGGTGTTTGGGAGAAATGACATAGCATTTTAACTACCAGCTGTGAATTCCATCATCTGCGTTTGCAAGGGTTATTGATGGGAGTTTCTTGATGAGTAACATAATGCATCGTTATAAAGTTTAGTAAGTGATGTGGTGCAAGTTTAAGTAAAATGAGTGAAACGTGACACTACCCAAAGTTCAGCGTCGGTTGAAATAATTAACTCGTTGTAACTATATACATTCTAAAGAATAAAATGGTACTATCTAAATTCTAGAGAGTTGGTTTTTCATAGAATTTCCAATGCAGACCATTGAAGAATGAATCAATTGATTGGACGTTCAAATTCTTTCATACTACCCAAAGTTCAGCGTCGGTTGAAATAATTAACTCGTGGTAACTATCTACATTCTAAAGAATAAAATGGTACTATCTAAATTCTAGAGAGTTGGTTTTTCATAGAATTTCCAATGCAGACCATTGAAGAATGAATCAATTGATTGGACGTTCAAATTCTTTCAGCAATACAAGTTGATTTTCATAAAGATGGTCATATATGAAGATTTACGATCCTAAAAATAATGCCTAAAAATAAACCAAAATCCAACCCACCTGCACCCATCCCTACTGACAGAGAAAACTGTTGAAATTTTATGAAACTTTAAACCTTATACAACTATAAAATCTAATGGCTTAATTGCCAAAATCCTCCATATCAAATTATCAAGAAAATTAATAATGCGAAACAAACCTTAATTCTTTGGGAATAATTTCTTATTACTGGATCTTAATTTCGAATCTTGAATCTGAATTATTGACTTTTTTTTATTCTTGAGTCCTTGGTCTTGATTTTGCTTCTTGCTCCATAATCTTGATTGTTTTGTTTTTCGATTTAATAGCTCCAATCATTCTTCTTGATTGTAGGTTTTGGATCTTCCTCTTCAATATGATTTTTCTTGTATTCTTGTGTTGATGGGATTACACAAAAAATAAGAAGTTGCATATGAATTGGGGACCATAACCTTATTTATAGTTTCCATATGTATTTGACTCATCGTCAAATATAACCCTAATGAATCCGGTCTCTACACATATTTTTCAACCCACACTTTATTTAAATGTCCTAAGCCCAACAATTTAATTTTTTATTAGAAACCTTTAATTGGGCTCAACTTTAAGATAGCCACATATACAATTAATTACATATGTAGACATACATGACAAATTAATAAACACAACAATCTCCCACTTAGATCACATATGTTACCTTATAAATGTGTATAACCTTACGATGTCAAAACTTTTGCTATCATAACTAGAAGCATTTCTAAACAATCTCGTCCATTGATTGTATCAATATAGGATCAAAGCAGTTTTCATTACAAATATCATAACTAAATCCTCAATGGTCACGTATATCAACACAATCAAATGACACAAATCAAGAGTGGATGTGTAGTATGAAAATTACATGTAAAGTGATCTAGACATGCCAATTTCCAACTGATCCTACCTTATTCTTTAATGAAATCAATTATAAACTTTAATCAGAGTGGTGCTGAATTGAATACTTTATTTCTGAAATAAACCGAATATCCATAGATAAAAAATATCCGAATACAAACTCCTACTAAACTGACATATCATCAAAAGATGTAATACCCATATGAGTAATATGCTCATTAAAGTCCTTGGGTGGTAGCCATTTAGTAAATGAATTCATAATTACGGAATTTGTCATAATATGCTTTATAGAAACTTAACCACTCTGAATTCTTTCCTTAACAACTATGAACTTAATGTTTATAAGCTTCGACATCGTCAAGTTCCTATTGGAATATAAGGCTGCTATTGTCACTTAATAACTTAAATGGTCTTTCAATTACATCCAAAATATGCAGCCTAGTAACAATATTTTACAATCATATTCCATGATCAGATTCAGAATATCCATTGATCTCCAATTGGTCTAATTTTCCTGAATGTGATCATGTAATCCTTAATTCTCTATAGATATCGAATAACATAATGACCGCTTTCCAAATTCTCATCCTAGAGTTACTTAAACATCTGTCTATCCGCACATGTGCAAACATAAATACACATTGAATTTCCAGATGCTTAAGCACGGGGAATTTTGTGCATTTTCCGTTATCTAAGTTTATCGTTGGGGCATTAATTGAGCCTAAACTTATCTCTCTTAGCAATAAGAGTATCACTTGATTTACATATCTACATCCTAAATCTATTAAGAACCTCATCGATACAAATCTTTGTGATAATCCAAAAAATACATCATGAACGATCTATGTGTATCTATATCCTTAATATAAAAGAAGTGTCACCAAGATTTTTTATTTCAAAATTTCATGATAGAAATCTCTTGGTTTCGTATAATAATCTTATATCATTGCAGGCAAGGATTATGTTATCGATATACAATGCCAAAAAATATGCTTACTCCCACTGAACTTGTGATATACACAATCATCAACTGAATTCATCTCAAAACTAAATGCGATAATTATTTGACAACATTTGTGATACCATTACGGGAAACCAGCTTAAACTCGTAGATGAATTTCTTTAAGTTGTGAACCATCTGACATAACTTAAGATCAAAATTTCTTTAATTTGTAAACCATCTGATATAACTTAAGATTAAAATATGTCACAAATGCCATAATAATTCTAAAAGAGTCATTCATAGAAACTAGAGAAAAAGTCTATTTAATGTCAATGGTTTCCTTTTGAGTAAAGTCATTTACAACAAGACGAACATCATATCTCTCTACACCACCCTTCGAATCCCTCTTAGTTTTAAGTATCTAATTACAACCAATGAGTTTCGTACTGTAAGACAATGGGATGAGTTCTTAAGCGTCATTGTTACTTATGAACTTTATCTCTTTATGCATGACATCAATTCATTCTTTATTATTATTTATTTGTATGGCTTGATAAAAGTTGATTGATCAGTTCTTATTTCATCAATCCATGACATCCTTATTTTCTTGGAAAAAGACTATAAAATCATTTGAAATTGTCCTTTTCCTTTTTATAGTGGATTTTCTTAGTAGCATTTTGTTATTGAGGTTGAATTATTATTATTTTTTTGAGAACAATCTCTTGACCATGTATATGGGATTTAGTAATATTGTATTGATTCGAAATTGCTTCTTGAACAAGATCTAGAGCGAGAATTTGTCCGTGGTCCTAATCATTGTCAATTGCAATAGAAAAAAATACATATTCTTTCTCCAAAACAAAATCCTTAACCTTGTAACTTTATCTCTCCCGGCAAACTTTATATCCTCAAGGAATTGGACATTTTTCGTTTCAAAAATTGACCTAATAGTGGAATCTTTCAAAAAAAAAAAAATTTAATCCATTAACAATTGCTTTACTTGGAACTTTGTTGAGAATTTAAGGTACAATCTTTAGTAGTCTTTAGTGCTTCTACCTAGAGAGATTCCGATGTAGTGTGAGATGATGTCACATTCCTCTAGGAATTTAGCAAAAGGCCTTAGACGTTCTCCTGATCCATCATATTTGTCATAGTATTTACCACTATGGTAAGATCTGACTTGTCAAATTCTTTAACAGAGTTGTTTTTCAACCTCAACCCACAGATATCCGTATATATTACTTCTAGGATGTCTGAAGTCCTATTGGCACCTAATCTTCGTTTATTTGTTTTCCATTAAATGTAATTAATATAAACACTTAAATATGAAAAATTAATGGAATCAAGAATTCCTTCTGACACAAGATTTTTCATTCTCTTGTACCATAACGAAGCAAAATTCTCATTGGCTAATTTATGTTTAATAACATGTGAATTCATATGCAAGGTTTCTTTACAAGAGGAAACCGTATTAAGCAGATATAGGTTATCGTAACGGGATAAAGAACTAGTAACCACAATATTTAAACTAAGAAAAAGATCGAACTAACTATTTCCAATTGAACAAAAGTAACCGAATTTGTCCAATATAGAAATAGAAACCAAATTCTATCTAAAGACAGTACTGCAAATACCTCTTTTATATTCAAATCATAACTAGTCTTTAATAAAAACCTAAAAGTCCATATAGCCTCAAGCTTAACTAATTTGCAATTGCCTCACATAGATGAATATTTTAGCATCAATTGGCTTTTGACTGTTCAGACAACCTCACATAGACACACTTATGTGAGTGGTGGCACCAGAATTTTATTCACTAAGTGTGTCTAGGTATTGAAACTAAATTAATCTCAAAACAAACCAAACTGAGAAGTGTACCTTTCTTTACACGTCAAGCGTGGTATTTAATACAATCTCTCTTTATGTATCACATATTTTCACAAAAATAATAGCCAAATTTATCATTTTCAGGCTTTTGCTGTTTATTTTGAACTGAATCAGATGCAACTTTCTAATTCTTTATNATATTTTCACAAAAATAATAGCCAAATTTATCATTTTCAGGCTTTTGCTGTTTATTTTGAACTGAATCAGATGCAACTTTCTAATTCTTTATAACTTGTCCTTAGAGGTACTTGCCAAGTGAATAATATCAATTTTATCTTGCTTTAGCCTTTATTTTTCTGACACACAATATAGAGTGAGCTCATTAAGAGTCCACTTTCCCTTTTAATAATTGTAACTGACCTTAAATTAGCCTAATTGTGCAAGAATAGAAATCAAAACTAAATGCACAAGCAAGTCATCAGACAGCTCAACCTTTAATGCTTTTAGTTTTTAAGCAAGATGAGACATTTCCATGATGTACTCCCTTATGTTTTCTTTACACTTATACTTTAGTGAAACTAAGTTCGCTAAAAATCTGCTAGTTCCACCCTTATTGTCTTTTGCAAAGTATTTTTTTCAATTTCATCAAGTAACTCTTTGGCAGTAGTTACATTATCGGATACAACATTTCTAAATGTTGTGGAATTTCATGTTTTATGATCATAAGACTTATGCGGTTTGAATGATCCCATTTATCCAAGTCCCATTTTTATTAGCCAAACTTTTATCCATAAGAATAGTTGATTGTTCACTCCTAAATGCAAGGTCTAGATTCATACCACCAAGAACGTTATAAACATTCTCTTTCCAGTCCTTAAACTTTGATTCTAGCACATGAATTATATTGATGTTGGCAGATATTACAGAAGTTGATGAATTAACTGAATATAGAATTTAAACTTAATTAACATGTTCACATAGGAATCCGTATTTGACAATCAATAATTTAAAATAATGGTGAACCTCATCACAAGAGACCGAGCANTATAATTGATTAGTTGACACATATTATAGAAGTAAATGGATTAACCAAATAGAGAACTTAAACTTAAATAACATGTTCACGTAGAAATCCGCATTGGATAATCAATAATTTAAAATAATGGTGAACCTCATCACAAGAGACCGAGCACAACATTGTTATTTAGTCCTTAGGCATAAAATAACTTGTAAGTGGCACTCTAGGTGTAGTAATCAAATATTGACAATAAATCCGATCAAACATGAAGTCTATATTTGAATCGACTCAATGTTCACATAATGAAAAATTTTACAATTACCACATATTTATCACCACAGGTGTGTAAATAATTCGGTCAATTATTAACCTTCCTTTTGGCTGGTCAATAGCCGCATGAATCACGTACACACAACTTTTCTAATATTTCAAATAAATTAATTTTGACAAGAAATGTTACTTTGATAACATGTTTCAATTAATCTATTTTAGAAAATTAGTAATCCGAAATAAATTTTAGTTCCAAGATTTGAAATTTGATTGTCCCTTAGTCTTTTAATTTTTAATTCTTTTATTTTCACAAAAAATAAAATAATAACAATAAAGTAATTCAGCGCCGTAGCGCCCGGAAGTGAGCCCTGTTGCGCCGAACAGTAATTGCCCCGGCAACCACCGCAACTATAAATCATGTATTCCTTCCATTAAAAAAATAAAAAATTACTCCGCCGCCCAAATCCACTTAATTCAAGGATGGATTTAATGTACATTAATAAGAATTTGGAAAAAGGTGACCACACATTCGATCAATCAATGTGTCACAAGGAAACTTATCATAATTAATTCAAACACATTTTTTTTTATTCATTCAATTACATTGCCATAATAGATACACATAATGCCAAAAGATTAATTTAACAATCAATTTTAGTTAAAACTTTCCCAAAATCCAAGATTTAAAATTTAAGGATAAAATTCACATTTCAAAATTAAAAAAAAAAAATCCAAAGCATGCTTAAAATTATTTCTTTAATCTTAATGATTTAACATGGAGTTTGTTCTAATACCACTTGTTGGAATTTTGTGAAAACTTAAACTTTTTAAAACTAGATCTCTTGTCAAATCATCAAGAAAATTAATAATGCGGAACTTATCTTAATTCTTTGGGAATCATTTCTTATTACTGGATCTTGATTTCAAATCTTGAATCTGAATTATTGGCTCTTTTGATTCTTGAGTTTTCTATCTTGATTTTACTTTTGGCTCCATAATCTTGTCTTGTTTTTCGATTTAATTGCTCAAATATTTCTTTTTTACTGTGAGTTTTGGATCTTCCTCTTCAATATGCTTTCTCTTGTTTTCTTGTGTTGATGGGATGGTACAAAGAATGAGAAGTTGTATATGAATTGAAGACCATAACCAAATTTATAGTTTCCATATGTATTTGGCCCATCATCAAATACAACCCTAATGGATCTGGTCTCTACACATATAGTCTGGTCCACACTTAGATGCCCTAAAACCAATAATTTAATTATTTATTAGATCACTTTAATTGGGCTCAACTTTAAGATAGCCTTATACATAATTAATTACATATATAGGCCAACATGACAAATTAATAAATCCAACAAGAACGACAAGCATCGCGAT
Source organism: Fraxinus anomala (assembly GCA_903798345.1). Taxonomy (NCBI): domain Eukaryota; kingdom Viridiplantae; phylum Streptophyta; class Magnoliopsida; order Lamiales; family Oleaceae; genus Fraxinus; species Fraxinus anomala. The sequence continues at coordinate 9,731 of CAIGRN010120612.1, read as the reverse complement.
TGTAGAGACATGACGAGAGCCACAATTGCAAGGACACAATGAGCACGATAGCTATAGATTATTCTCACCGATGAAATCTAAGAGTCATCTATGAAATCTACTTTGCAGACCCAAGTTTCGTTTGAAACTTCCATTGAAAGCTTGGGCTTGCACATCATTAACAACAGGCATTCACGCAATCTAGGATTTTCTTTATCTTTTTTCGAATGTTGTTATAGTTTTTTTTCTTGATTTTTCAGTTCCTTAGTTTTGATTCTATTGATATTGTCGGTACTATCTTTGTTCTTTATTTTCGAGCTCAAATTTGAATTCAGTTGCTTCAGATTTTCTAGTTCCTTTGAATTGAGCTGTTACCTTTTGTTTTATTTTTGGGCTCGATTTTCCTTTGAGTTTTCCATTAAGAAGGGAATGGGCTAGGCGGGATAGGACGTTCACTAGAGAGAAGCGACGATCCACCATCACAATGTGGGTATCTCATCAGACGTAATAGAGGGGCTTGTCGCGGGATTAGGGAAGATGTGGCCATCGTAGCTTCACTTGAGGTGGAGCTTGGTGTTGGGAAGGATGGTAGTGGCTCTCCTAAGTGTCGACGCCCAGAGAGCAAAGTCTGGGTTATGTCGGTGGCATGTTGTGTTTGGAATTTACTTAATCATGCAAAGGAAAAAATAAAACAATTTCAATTTTTACTAAGAATCTACTTTGAATTTAGATAGGAAATGTGATAGGAATTATACATTTGTTTAATTCTACAAACTCTTTTTCTTATCTTGAACACGAACAATCACGATCTACAATCCACGGCTGTCAAATTATCCAACCTCTAATGAAAATTCACATAGGGAACAAAAATGAGAGAATTAGGGTTTCTCTTTTCTTATACTAGCAAAATAATGAATTGTGTTCTATTATTTTTGAAACCCTAATAGCTTATTAATATAAATCCAAGTTAACTTGGCCCGTTTCTTAAACATAACCAATTCTAATATTTATTTAATCTAATTAACTAAATTTGGTTCATAAATTAATTACTCCAATTAATTAATTCGAGCCTATTAACAAGCAACTCAATTAATTAATTGTCCAACACTTGTTAATTAATTAATTTGTGAATTTCATTCTTTTGGTTCTCCTTTTGTATGTGACTCATTAGATTCCCGATCACGATTCCTAACGACGAGAATTATTGTTTTGATCTAATCAAAATCGATAAATTAAAATACCTCTTTTAATTTATCACAAATTCACATACACCATCCCATATTGACATCTAGCAATGTGTTAATTCAATACATATGACGAAAAATGTCACGTGGAATGACAAAACCAAATTTGTTCGTTTATCGTGAAACTATAATTATTTCTGATGCGATCAATTACGAGATATAGATATGTATCAATCTCAATTATCGAATATATCTTTACTCCCAATATTAAGTCAATGTAAGTCGAAAACTTATTTTTGACTTATGAGCACACCTTGACCAAAGATTTCGTTATCAACTAATTGAATGAAATGTAGATCAAAATCTCTTACTATCGAAGATCGACTAATCCTTTATTAATTATTCACTACCTTCATATGATTCTTGACATACTCGAATGATGTCGTATTAGTGACCATTGGCAGAACAACATTCGACATCAGCAAAGTATGACTGTTCTCATATAAAGTACTATGATAATTTCAAGTTGAATGATCAATTTCACTACTGAATATTAGAGATTAACCACGACACTCAAATATTTATTCATGTGAAATCTCCCCATCAGGTTTCCAATGTTTTGTTTTATAATAAAATATTCACGTGTTCATTTAACTATCACTACACTTTAACTTGTGAGATGAGCTACTTACTTCACAAGTAAGAAATGCCACACGTGATGGTCTATCCATATAACGATATATGTATCTTGTTATTACATACGATCACCGACGATTTAAGATTCAGTCATATGTAATTTGTATTTCACAATCACAACTCATTGTAATTAACAAATTACGAAAACTTGAATATACAAATTCTACTATTTAATTTATTACAATATTTATTCAATTAAATAATAGATCTGCTAAAAATTAAATGCATCAATTATATATTAAAAGTGTTTATATCCAAATTTGATTGGATTTATGTCATAACACTTACATGGTGGTGGCCGACAGGTACATGATTTTTTATTTGGGGTGGAGTGGGGTGAATAAGATAGATGAACAATTTTCTTTTCTTTTCTTTTTATTGTTTTAATTATTTATGAGGATAAATAGTATCGTTTCCATTTTATCGTTGTAAATTTGGTCAAAATTAATTTTTCTAGTCAACTAACAATCAATCGTTTCCATTTATTGGATTCTAGGTGTGAATTTTTGAAAGATTTGGGATCGTAAGTGGCACAAAGTGAAGATTAGGGTAAAATCCGTGAAAAATCCAAAGGTTTGAGATTGCAACTACAATTTTCCCTTTAAAATACTAAACTTCAATTTAACCCTTGTTTGCTACCCGTTATTTTCAAATATATTTTTCTTTCTTACTTTCAATCGTGCATTCAATAATATTACACGTAAACTCAAAACTTTTCCTTATTTTTCAACTACGCATTCTCCAACAGAATACTATTCTAAAATAAATTTTGGACAAAAAAAAAAAAAAAAAGGGCTTAGTCAAACCGAGTCATAAAGCCCATATAGATACTGAATCAAACGTTAAAAAAAAAAAATTTAGTCGAGTCGAGTCATAAAATCATTCGATTGGCTCGGCTCGACTTATGAAAAGTAATGTGGGAACTTATTCTTTCATGTACGTAGGATACGATTAAATGAAATAGATTTATTTGAATTAAATTGAATGAAATAGATAATAAATTATCCAGCCTGCCATGTCACTCGGGCCCCATATTTACAGTTGTTTACACTACCTATGTATTAGTATAAATACTGTCCTGTCATATTTCATCAGTCTACGTATACGCTTTTCACTCTGCTCTCCTTGCTGTTCAGCCCTAAAGGAGTTCAAATTTGGATTTCCTCTCGGCTGCTCTAGAAGCTCACTAAAATGGTGGTTCCGGCTTGCAACATGGAGATCTCGTCGGAAAATGGTAAGGCCGAACCCGACGCCGGAGCCGTGGCTCCATTGCGGAGGAGCAGCGCGAGGTTGCAGAAAATGAAGAATCAAAAGTTGACTGTTGAGGTATCTGCTGAGAACAACTCCGGGACGAACCGTATTGAGAAGGAGAGTGGCGTGTCGAGGAAGAATACAGGGCGGGTTTACAAGAAGAGGAAGGTTGAAACTCCTCATCACACCGTGCCGCTCCAAAATGGAGCAGTCGGTGAAGCTTCTGAAGCTCGTGAGTTGGTGAATGGTGGCAACACGATTACTAGTACTAATGGCGCTTTGGTTGGAAAAAGCGCACATACAATGGTCACTGAGACTTTACGGACTTTCAACAAGTATTACCTTCATTTTATTCAGGTAAACTTTTGATTGAATGGTCTATGAGACGGGTTTTGAAAAGAATGATAGATTAAATATCGACTCTTATGTTTTTGCTGTTTTTCTGTGCTCTTTTAGCGACTAGCTGGCAAAACGATTGGATAAAATGATTTATTATATTTCCGTTTTCTGTAATTCTTGACTCCTTGTTAGTACCAATTAGCCTTCTGTAAAACATCTCAAGAATTGAACAGATATTGCAAATGCATATGAGACCAATTTATGTTTTCTTTAGTTACTACTTGGAAAACGTCAGAAATTTTGCTTTTATGTTGCCCGTTAGAAGAAGAAAATTATTTAGATGCTTTGACTCTTTTTTTTTTTTTTCTTTTTGTAGGAAGAATCTAAAAGGTGTGAAAGACAAGAAGTTGATACGAAATCAAAGAAGAGTTCAAAATCCAAGGTTTGCATTTATCCAATCTCCTTCAATTCTCAATATCAGATTCCTTAAGTGCTGATGTGACCTTGTATCTGTTGCTTGAGGCAGTTGATTTCATTATCACATCACCAATTATGCTATTTAGTGCAGCAAGATTCATGATTTCCTGTTCGCGAAGCACATAATACCAGTCTTATATCCTTAATTCTTGGTTTAGTGGATAGAAAAATGAATTAACTTCAGCTTATAATGTTGAAATTTCTGCAGAAGAAATGTATAGCTGCTGACGATACTAAAAGGGGTTCCAAACGACCTGACTTGAAAGCAATAACTAAGGCATGTCACTGAATTTTGGGATAAATCTATATATACATGCACCTTGTTGATGTTCACTTTTCATTAGTCTAGTTCGCTTTAATGTTCCTAATCTTTGCTCATTTGTTAGCATTTTCAAAGCATCTTAGTTATTCATGGATATTGTGCAATTCGTTGTTTAAAAAAAAAAAGTATTTGAGGCTTACACTCCAAGTCCTGCCCATTAATTGCCATTTTTGTGGTTATGCCTTGATTTACTGAGACTTACTCCTTAACTTAGGGAGGCTTACGCCTTTAAGGCTGTCTCAATACAACTAATTTCAGTCATTTGTCTTGCATTTTCCAGACATTCTATTATAGGCCCCAGACTTTTGAACTATTTTTCCTTTCTTGATTTATTTTATGTTAGTTTGCAAGCTAAACTCTTAATTTATTAATTTGTTTCTATCATTGATTCTTTAAGATGGTGAATGATTTATTATGAACATATTTTTTGTAATTATATATCTTTGAATTATATAATACTGTCTGTATCTTGAGGCTTATGCCTCAAAGTGCATAAAGGCTTATGGCTAGCCCCACGGATCAAAATGCCTCAATACCCGATCAAGCCTTTTGAAACATGGGTGCAATTAATTAGGAAGAAAATCTTAAGCTATTAGAGAGAACCGATGAAATCTATTTATTTGTTTAAATTTAGTCTTCACCCCTAATATGCAAGCCGGATTCATTTTTTATCCAAAGTGTACTCTCCTACCATGTTGTACTACCTAATCTAAAAGCTTAAGATGTACACATTTATTATTTAGAATTAATGTTTAACAATATACTCATATATGATCTCTGGTTATGCTAGTTTGGTGGTTATCCACATGTTTAGATTTTACTCCAATTTGATTCTTGCTATATGTCTTGAATGTGGTAGTACCTTTCCCTTTTCATAAGTTTTACTGTAATGTTAATGGAAAATTAGCAGATGATGGAGATGGGAGCTATTCTAAACCCTGAGAAGAGGTTTGGCTCCATTCCAGGTTGGTAAACTGTATATAAGTTATTGTAAAGGTTATAAGATAAATGAAAACCGTGGAGAATTCTATCGTTGTGTAACATGGAAACGTCTAGTAGCATTTGCAGTGCAGCCTTTTGCTTAATGTATGTGTTTATTTCTTCCATAATTAGAGATGTGACAATGGTTTGGTTCTAAAACATGGCGTTTAAATTGTCTAATAAGAATTAGTTTAATTTTCATTTTGCATGTTGTCTTGATTGTTTCTTATTTGGTTTCCTACTTGACATGTTATTTAGCTCTGATGCTCGGACTCTTCGAAATAGTTGGAGTACCCGTGTCGGACACGACACGACATGGGTATGGGTATGAGATATGTGTCGAAATATCCAAATTTTAACTAGACACTTCGTCATTTTTGCTTTCTTCTTCCTTCTTTTTCTTCTTTTCGTTTTCTTTCTTTCCACTTTGGCTCTCTATAAACCTAGCGTCGTCACCGAGAGGGTGGAGAAAGGCGGCAACATTAGGTTTTACCTTCCTTTTCTTCTTTTTTCTTTCCATTTTCTTTTTTCTTTCCTTCTTTCTCTCTTTGTATCGGTCGTTTAGGGTTTTATTTGCATAAAACGAAAATGGGTTCCATATAGTGCTATTTAGTGCTCCACTAAGTCAAATTATAATCAAGTTCCTCATTTTCTATTTTATATAACATTTAGTAATACTTATAATTGAAAACTAAACCTCAAAATTCTATTTTATTCGCCTTAAACCCTTTATTAAATACTCATTTCCTTCATTGTGAATAATTAATTTTGGTAATTTCAAAATGACATATTGGATTGGTAAAAAAAATTGAAATTTGAAAGACGTACCAACGTACCCGTATCTGAAATTTGGACTCTTTTTAGCCATATTTCCGTATCCTACATTTTAGAAAATAAAAGATCCGACATTTAGATTCGTACCCGATACCTGTACCCGAGTTCGAGCATTTCATTCCGCTTCTTGGTATTACCACATTGTCTTGTTATTTTAGAGCATCTTTGAAAATAACTTAAATTTTAATATAGGTCCATAGGACCCACAACTTACTAACTGCTTATTATCCTTACATTCCAATGCCAACAACTTATAAACACTACCAGACAAGCACTTAATAAATACTTAATAAGCTTCTTTAAATATATTTCGCATTGCTTTTCTTTCCAGTCTCCATCTCATTTTGAGAGATTTCTTGATTGGTGTGAGAACCTCTCAATGCTACTCAATGAGTTTCTTTTTTAATGTAAGCTTTTTGCAGATACATTTTTTCTATCATTAAATAATAAATATAAAATTTATAATGTCACTGTAAGAGTTTTACAAAATTTACAAACAAGGCCTTAAAAAATCATGTTAATCCTCAACTTCCAGTTACTGAATCTAAGCTGATGTCATCAGTATCTTGGCTTGAATCATCTGGACACTGAAGTAAATTTTTAAGACACTATATTTTTCTGGATAAGCATACATGGATTTTAAATGCATTTGTGATGGCAGGAATTGATGTTGGTCATCAATTTTTCTCTCGGGCTGAGATGGTGGTTGTCGGTTTTCACGGTCATTGGCTGAACGGAATTGATTTTATTGGCACGGCTGCTCGTAAGTCGGTAATATTGAATTCCTTTATCACGATGCTCAGATCATGGATGCTCTCGTACTTTTCATTTTATAATCGGTTCTCTGGCTTCTTGCGAGAAAATACCTCTTAGGTAAATGGCTGATTATTTTATGAGGCCATTGGCCATGTAAGAGGAGTGATATGTAGCTTCACCTTCAGGTTCAGGAATATATTGACTTTCAGCTATCAGATTTGCCATCTGTTGAGGGACTTTTTGCTGGAATTTCAAAACTAAATACCCATGTTGTTGGTGTGGTCTTGTCCCTTTGAAGCTCTTTAGGTTTTTCTGTAGTGGAACAATGGTTCCTAAAACATGTCGTTTCATTCGATTTAGAGTTACTTCTTGTGACCTTTGTTATTTTTTCAGTCTATTGCATTACATATTTAATGCGTAATCTTTCTTTTCTTTGTTTAGCAATCTTGAAATTTTATTTTGGTTTTCATTTTCATTTTTGTTTCCCTTCAGTTGCTGGATTGTAGTCAGTACACACTACCCCTTGCAACATCTATTGTCTTGTCTGGCCAGTATGAAGACGATCAAGACAACTGCGAGGATGTTGTCTACACTGGTCAAGGTGGGAACAACTTGCTCGGTGACAAGCGTCAGATCAGAGATCAAGTAATGGAACGTGGTAATCTGGGACTAAAGGCATGTAGATTTCACTTTCCATTGTTTGTGTGTTTCTTTGTACTCCCACTTCACATACCAAATATGTGAGAAACTGACTTTGGGCTGCACTTTTTTGTTTTAATCTTCCATACGAGTATGCACTGATTTAAACATTATCTATGATGCGAGGTATTGATTTTGGTAGGGAGAAGACTGCAATATTTAAATCATTATTCTCCATTACTGCCCTAAACTGAATCATGTCTAGCCCGTTCAAACCCAATGAAGAAAGAACAAAAAATGCGTCTTTTGCGGAGAGATTTGTGAAGTATATTAAAATCCATGTTTAATAGCAAAATATGGCGTAGAACTCATGGTATATGCCTATATACGATTGAACATACCCCTATCTTGCGCGAGATAACCTGATTTAAAATAAAAAGGAAAGTAATATGATCTGGTTAGAAACTTTTATTTGCAAAGGAAGATGGCTGACAGTTGATGATTGAAGACAGAGAAAGAAGGTCCCCCGTGTTAAAATTTATTGTTGATAAGATGAATGATAAGGATGGATATACAATCTCTGTACTGAGTAACGAATATATCATTGTCTGCGACTGGGTAATTGCAATTTTCAAATTCCACTCTATAGGTAGTCAAAAAAAAAAAAAAAAATGGTTCTCGAGGTTGTCTATTTTGTATTTGAAGATTCTATTTTTCATAGAGGATCTGCCTTATTTTGCTTCCATATTTGTAGCAAACTAGTCCCATTTATGGTGTTTATCAACACCACCTCATTCATTAGTAGTTTGATTGTTAATTAGAGGTCTGTGTGCCTGCAAAATTTAGAAACCTATTCCAGTATACTTAGCCCCTCTTCAACTCTCTTTAAATTAATCCCCTGTTTGGGGCTCCATTTTATTCAAAATACATTTTTGTTTCTCTTTTTTTTAATCATACATTCTCCAATAAAATAATATTGCACGTAAATTCAAAACTTTTCCTTCTATATTAACCACACATTCTTCAAAAAATTATTATTCCAAAATACATTTTTCCCAAAAACACATTTTAATGGAGCTCAAACAGGGGCTAAATTTTTTTATTTTTCAAACTCATTTCAACCACATATTCACAATAAAATATTCTGCACGTAAGTCCAAAGTTTTTCCTTTTTAACCACGCACTCCCCAAAAAAATCATTTCCCCCCAGTTTCTCTTTATAATAGCCATCAAATAGGGGCTTAATTTCTGATGCAATCACTTGGCTCCATTTTAAATCAAGTAGTTGTGCTTTTTTCAAACAGCTAAGCCCCTGTTTGTCTCCCTTGAATTTTTTTTAATTTTCATACTTATTTTCAATCACACATTCACACAATAAAATATTTTGCACGTAAATCCAATTTTTTCTTATTTTTTAACTACACATTCTCCAAAAAAAGCAATATTCAAAAAATCATTTTTTCTCAATAATGGCCATCAAACAGGGGCTCAATATAGAGAGTTAGTTACACTATGTTCTCCTTGCCAGTGTTATGATTTGGCATATTTCAATGAAAACATAATCTTATATTTCTATGATTCCTGCTTACTATGTCTCCATATAGCTCACAGTTCTGCCTGTCTGAGCATATAAAAATGTGAAGATGGGCATTTTGTTGGTGAAAGTATCTCTAGTAACTTCCAGATCCTTTTTTTGCAGAACTGTATGGAGCAATCCATACCTGTTAGAGTGACGCGTGGACATCTATGTCGAAAGACTGAAAACAGCTATGCAGGAAAAGTTTACACATATGATGGCCTGTACAAGGTTGTTATCCTCAATCTACCCCCAACAATCTAGTCCTTTCTGTTTTAACTTGCTTCTGATAAGATGGCAGTCCTGTATTGTGCAGGACTTGTCATCCAACAAAATATTGTTATTTACTAGCTCTTCTATAACAGTTTCCAGTGAATGCTGGTGCTGTCCTTAATTTATGCTGCTTACATTGATACCATGTAGTTATCTCAAGGCCATAGTGTAGACCTCTGATGAACAGACACTCAATGTGTTTTTTGGTCTTGCTCAAGGACATATATTCAACAAGCCACGTGCTTTGTTCCATATATATATATTATATATATATATTTTTTTTAAAGTGGATAGATACATAAAAATGGTGGATGAAAATAGTGACTCCCTAAAATAATTTGCGTGCTTGTTTACTTATTTGATAAGGGAGGGATACATCGAAATAGATTTCACGGACACTTCAACTAAAGTAGCATGCCCGTGT
>CAIGRN010120603.1:0-15480 GCA_903798345.1 Fraxinus anomala | reverse complement strand
AGCTTAAAAGACAAACGTCAAGAAAAAGTTAGATCAAGAGCATGAGAGACGACATCAAAGAAAGATCAAGACGAGAAGTCTAAGAGGCAAATTTCGAAACAAGATAACAAACTAGACTTCTTAATATAAACGTACTAATACTTTGCATAAAAACACTTGCATAAAAAATTATTTTTCAATTTCAACTTGATATCACTTACTCATTCAAAATCCAACATTTAAAAAAAAATCAAAGTCAAAGTCAATGGACGTCCGGTTGACCAGGCGGACGTGTAGTTCGCCAACGGTCATTTTTTTAACCGTTCTGATTTCTGACGCACAACGGCTAGTTTAGTCGTCTGGTTAAGTAGCGGACATCCGGGTTAAGTCATCCGAATGGACAAAAATTTTGGGCATTTGGACTATTACAAATTCCACTTCACTTTGCATTCATTAAACAACAAGAAGTGAGCTTTCTTATGAAATATATTTGTGAAAAATCTTCTTTGAACTTACTTTTTTGCATTCATTTCATTTATTTTTTCATAACAAAAACTTTGATTGTTGAATCATACTTCTTGAATCATTTATCTTATCAATTTTTTTTCATTTATCTTTGTATTTAACTTGTTTATATCAATTACAAAAGACATATATATTTTTTAAAAAGATTTTTGCACTTACATTTAATAAATTTTTCTACTTTTTCATATTGAAAATTTTGATTGATTGAATCAAACTTGTAAAATTATCATATTCATCAAAGTTTCTCATTTATCTCTTCGTACTTAATTTAATACAATTATTCACTAAAAGAGAGATATATATTGAGAATATTTTTTAACCCACATTGCATTTATTTCTTTTTCATCTTCTTGTTGAAAAATTTTGATTGATTGAATCTAATTTTTAATTATCATATTTATCAAAAAAATTTATCTAACGGTTGAGCTATCATTTTTTACTATTTATTGAAGTGTTAGCCCATCTTAGTACTTAAATTGTTTGTATTATTTATCAAGAGATGAATTCCTTTATAAAATTACTTTGATAAAGTGTGGGTGGTGTTGAAGTCTTGTAAAAATCAACATTGTATAAGGATCGATGCTCCTTGGAGGTCCTGTAAGCTCAATACTGTGAGTCATATTGATGTCCCGTAAAATTCAATATTGTGTAAGGATCGGTGCTCTTTATTTGTAAGTCACCGAAAGCATTGTATAGATTTATATTGCTCCATAAATCAATTAATATAGTGAAAAAGACCTTACTCGTGACGGGGAGTTTGGTAACGGAGAACGTAGATCATTACTTTGAATCGAATCTCCACAATTATATCATTTGTATCATCTATCTCTTTTACTTATCATTTTTATATTTGTGCTAATTGTTTGAATTAATCTATTTAGCCTTCACTTGCTTGAATTTAAATTAATTTTTCGAAAAAATTTTAAAAATCAATTCACTCCCTCTTAATTAGTTGTTCTTGAGCTATCAAGATTCATCGTGACGTAAATGAGAATGGAAAATAATTTTAAAAATATCAATTTTCACCTAATTTTAAACCATTGTTGGGGTTGGTCTAATCACTTGGTTAATTCGGTCAAGTCTAATCTTTATTAACAAACAATTGAAAAGAGACAAGAAAAACAACATTAAAAAAGAAAAGAAAATAAGACTGTATTATTGCCACCACAAAATATAAAAAATATAAAAAAAATAATAAAAATTCCTGCTCAAAAAGAATAAATTAGATTGAAATTTTTATAGGGTCAAGATAAGGGGGATGTGGAATCATCACATCATCCTTGGTTTTTAAGCATTTCTAAATGTTGCGAGGAAAAGGTGCATGTATTATGTTTCTCAATTGGAATTATCCACCATAAGATTACAAAGAATATATTTACATGTAAAATTTATATATAAGGAACAAATAAATAAAAAGTAAAAGGACAAGAATTAACTCCAACGGGGTTTAGAACGAATGTTGAACGTCTCTAACACAATTTTCACCGTAATGTCAAAGTTTATCATCTATAAATAGATTACAAGGTAAGATAAATGCATAAAACTAAAATAAAATTTATTCATATTTTTCCTAGAGACATATTATAAGCATATTTTAATTATAGGCAATTTCATTATTGAAACTATTAGAAAATAGTACAAACTTATTCTTCGTAATTTAACACAAATTGTTTTGTTCCTGTATTTTTAGCCAAAGTCGCTGCAAATTAATCATATTGTAATACAATAATGCTAAATGTCATTCATCCTTTTGCACCAACTTTGATATTTCTTCTGTTTTCAAAAAATTGTGGACAGAAAAAATATTTTTTTTATACTCTCTAATAGTGTGTTGTCATATTGCACAATGTAAATAATAATATAAAAGATAATGTACATGTAGCATGATTGATTGTAATATTGTTCAAATTCAAAAAAATAAAAATAAAAAAAAAATATATATATATATATGTATAATAAATTAAAAAGTTGGTCCTTAAACATCTCAATTATTTTTACCAAAAATAAATTATTATTTTTCCCAAAATTAACAAAAATTTACAATTTTGAGAGGAAGGGGCAGACTCTGGCCACAATACAGCATATCACAAACGTTAGCTGAAGTGAACAATTCAGTATGGCAGTGGCTCTGTCTCCGGCCACCTCCACTCTCCGCCTCATCAAACCCTTCTCCGCCACCGCCCTCCGCCGTCTCTATATCTTCCACAGACCCAAACCTCCTCTCTCCATCTCCTTGCCAACATTCTCCCCCATCTCCTCCTTCACCGCCGCCCTGCCCCTGTCCCGACGCACCTTCTGCTCACTAATCCCCTCCGCTATCTCCTCCGGCGAGGCAACCAAAACCGAGACCTTGGAGAAAAAAGTCGGTGAATTTCGAAAAAAAATTAAGATTGTGGATATAAAAGGAGGGCCTGACGAGGGCTTGAATTTATTGGGTGAGACTGTGGTGGTTAAGGGTTGGGTTAGAACACTTAGAGTTCAGAGTAGTGTCACTTTTATTGAGGTAACATTTTGTATATGGAATGATAATTGGATTGTTTAGTCTTTAGTGTTGTGAAAGCTACCTTCTTGTTATGTATTTGGTGTAGATTTTGTTTTGTTTTTTATCGGTGAATGGAGTTTTTGGTTTCGATGAATGAGTAGGTTAATGATGGGTCGTGTCTTTCAAATATGCAATGTGTTATGAGTTCAGATGCCGAAGGTTATGATCAGGTATTACACATCTCCCTGAAATTTATTAATGCGTTGGGAATTTATTGTTTATGATCAGTTTTGTGTATAATGCACGTTAAGTGGATGATAAAATATTAAGTGTTCTCCCATACTATAATTCATCTGCAAAATCTTTACAATTGTGTATATCTGTATTATTCTGAGAAATGGCAAAAATTATGTTTTTAAGTTGAAAAGATACAATATTTTCACTTGAGTCATTGAACTGGTCACCCTTCCCCGTTAAAAGGAAAAAAAAAAAAAAAAAAGAGCGATTCTTTCATTATATTCCATACTACTTGGACTCCGATGCTAAGACGTGAAATGTGACCCTTGTTTGGTTTAGCTAAAAATCAGTTTTTTAGTAGATTTTTATAAAAGTTGATGAGATGTGTGGTTGAAAAGTTGATAAAAGTTGAACGTGAAATTATGGTTGAAAATAAGTTTAAGAAAAATGAGTTTTTGGAAAATGGAGGCGAAACTAGGACTTAGTTTTTTTTGGAGATATTGCCCCTGTTTGCTATGGATTAAAATTTGGATTTTATTCAATCTCAAAGTGAACAATTAATTTTATTCACGCGTTTTATGAGATTCACAACTTTTCAAACACACATTTCTTCAAATTTTATCAAAATCTACTAAAAAACTGATTTTAATCCACACCGGACAAGGGCATTATGGTTTTGATGAGATTTTGAGTACATAAACAAGAAGGCAGCACGTGGATGTTATTGGGATAGTGCATTGGTTTAGATGATTCTGCATCTATGTTGCTATTTCTTGACTATAGATACTAGTTAGCTGATTCTTATCTGGCAAATTTTATTCTTGGTTAAGTTAGTAGACTTTTGCATAGATTTTACAGAGGCATTAACAGTTATTGTACTTTTACGTTGGCTTCTTTGTCAGCATCGTATTCCGCTTTCCTTGCAGGTAACTATGTGAAATAATTTTGTCCAGTTATTATATCAATCTAATTGTAGGTGGAGAGTGGCTTGATTTCAACTGGTGCATCAGCTTGGATACAAGGTACTATAGTAAGCAGTCAAGGATCAAAGCAAAAAATAGAATTGAAGGTTGAAAAACTTATAACGGTAAATAACTTCTCTCTCTTGTTTAACTTTGAAAGAATTGTGATCTCTGGCTGGCATAATTTCTTTTCGATCATAAACATTATTGGTAGTATTGGTATTGTTTCATTTTGGTTTTATGCATTATTAAGAGTATCACCCGACATCTAATTCTGCCGAAAATCATGAACTTGGTTGAATTGGCCCTAGAAAAGCATTGTAAGATAATATGTTTATTTGTGAAAATAGGAGTGGCAGGTGCTATATGTAATGTCCCTGAATCCATAAAGAGTTTCGTTATACCTGTATTGGGGCAAAATAGAAGTCGGAAGCACACAATTCTGGCTGCTTATGCTCATATTCGAGAAACACATAACACGATTTCATTTGAGATTCAAGGCAGTTGTATCTTTTGTCTATTGAGTGATAGTCCATGCTTTTGGAACCCTTAAGAAATGTCTTTAGGGAGGGACATTGCTGTCCTCTGGTTTGTATATTATTGGAAAATGTGTAAGGACATAAAGCAGCTCTAATGACCCCTAAACCCTTACGAGTTTCTGCTTTCCTGAAAACTCTGCTGTTTGATCCCATTTGATAGTAATGAAGGCTTCTGACATTCTATATTATTTCTTGTCGTAGTGAATATTTGATTGAGTTTTACCAAGCCCGTTTAGGACTTGTATAATCACTGTGAACTCAGAAAAAAAAACTGTATCTGAGAGAGTTTCGTTACATGTGAGGTACTTGTGCCACGATTAATTATAAGCCATTAACTATATGCAGTTTTTGTTGTTGCTTAGCATTTAGTTTCTGCAGTTTTGGAGTACTTCATCTTTGTTGGTTGGAAATTTGGAGTTGTTTAGAAAATATTGCGTTTCCCCAATTGGCTAGATCATTTTATGGTTGGCCTCATGTGTTCAAGGACATGAAATTATAGCTAGAGTTCAATGGAATTTAAGGTAGATAGATGTTAGATTTATATTTTTGCTACAAAACCAAAACAAGGATGTGGCATAATTACTCAAAACTTGTCTTTACAGGTGCATCTTGTTTCTCTAATAGGTATTCTTTGAGAAGAAGGGAAAAGTTGGTTGGAAGCTTATCCTTGCATATGTGTGAGAATAGAAATGGTGAATCTGACAGTAATATAGTCATAATCTCCATGCAATTCTAGTACCATTCATATGCTATGCAGATGTAGCTAGCAAAAAGAAACAAAGAAAGAAAGTTAGGACATTTTGTTTTAATGATCCTGCAAATAAGGAATCAATAGGCATAGGTTGAAAGTGGCTACTTTGTGGGAGCTCCTTATATTTCGAAATCTTCGTAAAAGGTAAGGCAGACAAATTTCGAGGACTATATATTCTAATTGCCATTTTGTTGGCATGTTAAGATATAAATAAATGTTAAAGCAAGCATCATTGAAGGCTCAATATAGAATCTGAAATGTTATTTTCCCTCTAAACCATGAGAAAATCTGACTAATATGCAGTCAGCTCAAACTCAAGCAGTATTAAAGGTTAGGACATTCTCATATGATTGTTCTTTATCTGAAAAATTTTCGTCTTTGATAAGATATTTGGTTGCTAGTACTAGAAATAGAGATATTATGACATAGCCATATTATGCATATGATCTCATGCTCCCTTTCTGCTTATTTTATAATTCTTGACAGTGATGCTGGCATACGAGCCCATTAGGTCCTTGAGGTGAAGAAGATAATTATAAACCTATATATCTGCATTTAAGAAAAAAACTGCAGGAATATTTCATCTCCATACTTTATGGAGTCTTAAAAAAAGTGAAAACGTAGATGATCACATCCAACTCTAGCTGCTGTGTACATCTTTTCTGTATTTTTTTTTTATTTAAACCATTCAATTTTGTTTAACCCCCTTCATATGATTGTTCTGTAGATTGGTAAGAGTGATCCTTCTTTTCCTATCCAGAAGAAAAGGGTAAGCAGAGAATTTTTGAGAACAAAAGCCCATCTTCGTCCTAGAACGAACACTTTTGGCGCGGTATGTCTCAGCTTTTCTTTTAGCTCCATATTATGCTTCTCGTAGATTTTGTAAGCACCTAGAATGATTTTTCTGTAAATGCTTCTTGCTGATGTAGGAGGTTCTTTTTTTGCTACATATATGACATACAAGGCTCTGGAATTTTCATTTCTATTTCACTTTCATGGAAAATTGTGAAGAGAAATTGGAAAGAGTGGTTTGACTTGATACACAAAAGTAACAGAAATTAATATGATCTGCTTATTTGTTGGATGCTATCATGTACTTAATCCCAATTTGGGCATGCCTAATCGTTTCATGATTTTTTCAATGTTTCTGTTATAAGCTTTCATCATGTTACAGTTTCATTCTTGTTAGTGGAATGCATTATAATGCTGCTATTATGGGTCCTGTAAAACTAGCTCTGCTTGCTTGTTATTTTCTTCCGAAACTTGTATTATGGCTGATAAATCGTGATGAACCGCTGATTCCCTTGCTGTTGTATTTGTATCTGGAGACTGTGCCCCCTGGACTTGGTCAGAAGAATCTACTGCGGCCATCACTACCCAGCTCAATGATTTCGGACCCCAACCAGCCATGGCAAGGCTGAATTTATTGGAACTGCTGTTGCTTAGAAAGACTGGAAAACAAGTGCCGATTACCCAAATTTCATTTTTACTAGGCACACTTTCTATTTATGGCATTTCCTGTTATTAGGTTCTCAATTCGTCAACGTTTGAGCACCAGTAATATGATGATCACTTTTTCAAGTAAATGCTAACAAGGAATGCAAAATCCCTAATAAACTAGAAATTGGTAAAAGCAGTTCCAGTTTTTGGTATATAAGTGATTTGGAATGTTAATTTGGTTATCCTTATCAATTTTGGGTTTCTTGCCTTCAATTTTCTGAGTAAAAAATGTCTAATTGAAAGTAGATTAAATATGATCTTTTATGTGAATACTGGTGGCATTACTTCCATTCTGTTGCGAATATAAATTACTATTATTGACGCATGGAATCTCGGGGAGGGCATCCGTCAATTTTGTGTACTGTTGATGCTAAAAATTCTGGAACCAAGCTCAGTTATTCTGTTCAGCTGCAAATAGTAGGGACAACCAATTAGACTTCTGATAGTCAGAATCAGTTTTCTTTGAGAAGAAAACCTGGAAGAACAACAATAAATTTAATTTTCTAATACTGAAGTCAATGGCCTTGGGGGTTTTATATTGAAGGGGTTATGACAGGTGTCCTCGAGAAGACATTTGTCTTGTCTTCAGCTGTAGTACTAGGTGGTTGCTTCATGTTCTGGACTTGAAGTGGACGTCACGTTGAGCTAGATTCTCACATGCTACCGTAATTTCACTAACATTCTAATTGAGCCATGCCCATCTTTTAGGTTGAGCTGGTCCTTGCGAGCTCATTGCCTTGGTGTCATGGTGGCCAAGTTTGTTTCGTTTTGAGCTCTGCCTCTCAAGTTTGACTTCGTCTTGTTTAATGTGAGTTTGGTTGCGCGTTTGTGGTTTTTGAGGTCAGTCTGGTCTGCCCAAATCACTGCATTCAGCCTTCATATAGCTTGTGACCTCCACGCTCACTGTTGGTGCGAAACCTGAGCTAAAGCTTTTGGTCTTTGGTGATGACCAGGTTCTTCGGACTTGTGAGTCCTTTGTTTTGTTAGGTGACTTTTAGGATTTAACTATGACTCTTTTTATTTAGAAAGCCCTGTGGAACCATGCAGATTTCCTCATATAACAATTTGAAGCTAAAGAAGCCTCTCTCTAAGATACACTTTCTGTTATAAATTTCATTCTTGTTTCCCTTTGGCAAACTATAGTGAACCACAGCCTAGGCCACGATGGGCATGCTGTGGCTGACACTACGCTGGTATCCCCCAGAATTTAGTTTCCGTTGATAACACTTAGTTCATTTTGAACAAATGTATGGACTTTCTATTTTTGACTTCGATATCACCATCTGAACCTCATTTTTTATATGGACTTCGTTTCTTGCACTGCTTACTTTTATTTTATAGTCAGCTGTCAGTTTGTGTATGAAAGTGTTTGCTTTCATGTTCTCCATGTCAATGAATTTGTCATGTCTGATGGTTTTTATTATGTATTTTGTAACTACATGTTTACGACAATGTTTATCTTCCAATGCTCTAGTAGCTATAAATTCTTTGCTAGATTATTGTTCTTTTGTGGTGACTGTAAATTTATATGCTGAGGTTGGTTTAGGTTGCAAGGGTGAGAAATGCTTTGGCCTACGCTACACACAGATTTTTTCAAGAAAATGGCTTCGTTTGGATCTCTAGTCCCATTGTTACTGCTTCGGATTGTGAAGGAGCTGGTGAACAATTTTGTGTGACAACTTTGGTATGCTGTTCTTGGACAACATCCTATATTTGACATTAATTCATAAATCTTGGAGGAGCTGCATATTTCAATTATTTGAGCTCTCCATTATTGCTCAAGCATCATGGCGTTGTGCTTTGTCTTTTCAACTTACTTTGCTTGTCGTTTGGTTTAATTTTTACATTGGATTTATGTGTTTCTGTTGCCTCCGGTTCCTTTCTAATTTGAGTGGGAAGTGGTGTGGTGAGTGTTGCAAAGATATTACCAGTGGTCACCAAATGTAAAATATCTCAATCTTTAAAATTGCAGTCCTCTTTTTCAACATGGAACATTATTCTGAACTTCACCTCATTTCCTAATCATGCATAAATTGTGATAGCCTCCCCTCCTTTGGATTGGAACAATATTTCATTTTTTTTTTTTTTTTAATCTCCTTTATACCAAATGTTTTATTCATGAAATAAATTTAATACTTGCCAGTGGAGCTCCATGGGTGGGTGCAGTGAATGCATATGCTATTACTGTTCCGAGAGCTTTGTCCTTATAATTGAGTTTGATCATGTTACATTTGCCTTTATTTATGACACATCATATGGTGCATCTGATCACTTTTTTTTTCACCCAACAGGTTCCTACTTCTGGAGAAGCTGGCGACTCTCCAGTGAATGCTATCCCTAAAACTGAAGATGGTTTAATTGATTGGTCTCAAGTGAGTGCTCAATATAATATTGAATTTTCTTTGTTCTAGTAAGTAGTACCAGTAATACGTGCTGAAGGCCAACCAATCTCAGCATATTCACTTCCTTGGCTTTTTAGTTATATCACTAAATTGGTTAATCAGCAAATTCTTAATATCACTGATGTAGCTTCATTTGCTTCCCCTTATTTGTGTCAAGTCCAGCTATTGCAATTTTCATTTTCTGATTTCTCAGACAAATGGTTTCCTTCCATATTTTTTACAGAACTGGGTGTTTTATTGCAAATATAAATATAATGATGTCTTATAAATTGTTTTCCATCTCATATTTGTTTTATCAAATGATATTGCAATATATATTGAATTTGGCGTGGCTACTTGCATGCTATTCAATTTACAGTTAATGGAGATTCAAAAGTTTCATGTGTTGTGTACCACATTGAACACAATCAATTATGTGCAATAAACACTTTTGCAAGTCAAACCTTGAGTAAATGTGATGGATCACTCTTAATGTATCTGGTATACCTTTCAGTATTAAACTACTTCCATATGTGTTGAAATACTCCTCTTTCCAATTAGCTCCTTCTAGAAATTAATTCAATTAAAAATTCCGGGCCATATAGATCCCATAGAACAAAAACTGAAATTTCTCTGCTCATCATAACATGGTTGTCCAGAGGAGCATGGAGTGTTTAGGGCCATATGAGCTTTTTACGACATTTTTATGGGTGATCCAATCTGTAGAAATTACCATTAAAAGATGGAAATTTTTGTTCTGTGCGTATTTTTGAGTGAATTGAGTAATAAATTCTCTAAAGTTGCACTTTAAACTAATCAAAACTGGAGTGGAAGAAAAAGAAGGAATAGAGAAGGCTTAAAGGGAGTATACAGATCCTGGCAGAGAGTTGGTAGAGCTGCATTCCATCTTCTCTAGATATCTATTAACATGATCAATGATGCATGCAGGAGTGCAATAATGTCTTTTACTGGTCAACATTGTAAAAACTTAAGCTGTTCCATTCTTCAGATCCATTGGGTTTACTACTGATATATGAGATCTAACGTATGTTGGGAGAAATCAACTTATTCTTCTTTTCCTTCCTTTTTCTTACACAACAGGGAATGAGAAGTTGGTGCATGGAGTTAAAAGTAACTTTAGCAATTTATGAATGTGATACTAGTGAATAAATGTTTCTACACCCTTTAATCTGTCTTGTTTGAGTAAGATCATGTTTCAACCTTAATCTTGTCTTTCTTACATGAATTAGTGCAGTAGCTGCTCGTGCTAAGTGATTTGTTTTTTAACAATAGTCTCAATTCTTCAAAATATGCTGATGCAAGTCAATCTCTTGTCTGTGATTAGCGCCAAACTTTTACTGGTAAATTATTAATAATGCATTTGCTTGGCAGGACTTCTTTGGGAAACCTGCATTTCTAACTGTATCTGGGCAACTCAATGCTGAAGCATATGCTACTGCTCTTACTGATGTATACTTCTCCTCCCAATATTTTCAATTTATTATGCTATCATTCTTTTCCCCTTATATCTCTTTTCCCTTATTTATGCTCAACTTCTACTGTCGTTCAAACTACTTCAGTGTTGCAATGTTGCTTTTACTTTTTGTTTGGTCTAAAGTCTGACAAAGCCATTTCCTCTCTACCAGGTGTATACGTTTGGTCCAACGTTTAGAGCAGAAAATTCTAACACTTCTAGGCACCTTGCCGAGTTCTGGGTATATTTGTTATTCCCTTCGAACTTTTGAGGTTCAGTTCCATCAATATTTAGTTATTTCCTTGGGAAAATATGCGAAATTCACATCCAATATAAAAAAAAAAAGTGTTAACAGTTAATTTCCTTTCTAAGATGATCGAACCAGAACTTGCATTTGCCGACTTAGATGATGACATGGCCTGTGCAGCTGCCTATCTCCAGTATGTAGTATGTAACTTTTTCACATCTATTATGTGCTTATTGGAAATACTTAGATTTGTCTTGTACTCATCCAATGTGCCTGTTTTTATACGATAGGTGGGGTACGTTCTAGAGAACTGCAAGGAAGATATGGATTTTTTCAATACTTGGATTGAGAAAGGAATCATCAAACGCCTCAGTGTATGGGTTTCCAGCTTTTTATACTAGACATTGCATGATCCTATTATAAATTATTTGTATTTTCATCAGGCATCTAAATACTTTGTTTTGGACACGCTCCTTTACACGGTAGATGCTGGTATATGTTTCTGATGGTTTGTTCTTTTCCATTCATGTGTCCAACAGGATGTCGTGGAGAAAAACTTTGTTCAGCTGACTTACACCGATGCAGTTGAGCTTCTCGTGAAAGCAAAGAAGAAATTCGAATTTCCGGTACTTGCAATTTGGTAGTTATATCATTTTCATGATTGATCTTGTTTGCATGCTTTTACCAAGTATTATTGCTATCATGAGTCAGTTTATGATCTTGTGGTGTACAAGATACTGAACTAATTGTACAAGTGCATAATGTATTGACACGGACACGTGTCCGATACGCCGACACGTGATTTTTAAAAAAATTACTGACACGACACGTTGATTAAATTTTTTAAAATTCTTCATTTATATAGCATAATTTATTGAAAATTTTAAAATTTGAGTACTTATTTGTTATTTACTAATAAATTTAAGTAAAAAATATATAATATTATTAATAAAAAATAAAAATATTTATAGTAGAGTGTCCTAAGAGTGTCTATATCGACACGCATGTGTCGGACACTAATACGCTACTCTAATTGAAGTGTATGTGCTACAAAAAGTGCATTAATTATTTTCTGGGGAAAATCTTGATATACTAAATAACTTACAACAAAATCAATTTGTCTAATCAAGTAGGAAAGGTTGCAAGATATACCCACTAAAACCAATATAGGATGGTGCTACACTCTTACCTTAAACTTCTCGTGCAAAATTTCCTCCCTTCTAGAGTAATTTACACATATTGCTGATTGTTCTTCTGAGACGTTCAATCAGTCTCTTGATTTATGCTGAAGACTGGATAATATGATTTTCACTTTTCTGAACACATCAATATATTAATCAGTTGCATGCACTTCTGATAGGTACAATGGGGATGTGATTTACAAAGTGAGCATGAACGATATATCACTGAAGAGGAGTTTGGTGGATGCCCTGTAATTATTAGAGACTATCCAAAGGCATGAATATTGACCTAAAACAGATTAACAGTAATCTCTTCGCAGAACTGGTCACTAATTCTTTTCTCTGAAAAACTCAGGAGATTAAGGCCTTTTACATGCGGCAAAACAATGATGGAAAGACTGTTGCAGCCATGGATATGTTGGTTCCTCGGGTATTACTCTGTTGATACATTTTCTGAGATTATACTACAGTTGCACGACCCGTACATCATTTGAATTTAATAATAATTGCTTCATAATCCTGAATGTGTTTTGCATGTAAATATGTGCATATAACTGCATACATCATATGTACATATGGTGGTGCAAGTTATTAATTACATAGTAATATGGTGTCCTCATTTTTCCGGTCATTGAAACATTCACCTTTTCTTCCTTGACGTGCAATTGAGTGATTACTAAGGATATTTGATCATTTGCTCAATCAATGCTTCATCTTACCTTCCAGTACTCTATGACCTTGTTTGATGAAATAGTCAGGTGATCGTTCCTTTTACAAGAAAAACTTTGTTTATGTAAATAGCACATGTATGGTGTGTATCAATTGGGTGTACGTTCGCAGCTAGACTTGTAAACTTCTCCTGTATGTTTAGAATTGATTCCACCATCACATCCTTTTTTGCCCCATCAGGCATTATGTTCTTAAACTGATCATAGATACCCGAATCTTCATTTTTGTGTGTTTTGGGGGTGTCCAAGAAGCCTTTATTTGGTAAAATTGTGTTTTTCCCTCTTCAAATTCTATATTATTATATTTGGCTGCCGAATGTGATTTTCTTTCTCAGGTGGGTGAACTTATTGGTGGAAGCCAAAGAGAGGAGCGCCTTGACTATTTGGAAGAACGGTTGGATGAATTGAAGCTCAACAAGGAGAGCTATTGGTGGTATCTTGACTTGCGGCGTTATGGTTCAGGTGAGATACCTTTACATAATCTGACACTACTCTCATGTTGCAGTTTCGTATCAGCTTCTAGTTATTGTTGAAATCCTTCAACTTCGAGATATAGCAACCGATTTAATTGGTACCCCATGTGTTAACACTCCTTAACTGCTATTTGTCTTTGGAAGTAAAACCTGGAATATGTAAACAAAGTCCTGCAATTAGGTTTCAGTTGGCTCGAAGACTCTCATCACTTTTCTCCACAACCATTTTGAAGCGCGCACACACCAAAAATAATCATTTTTCACGATTCCCCATCACTTTTCTCTACTTAATCACACTTTCTACAAAAAAGTCACTTTTCAATCACTTTCAGACAGGCACTTTTAGAATTTTTTCTTTCTTTCTCATCCTTATTTGCATTTCCGTGAATACTTGTTTAAAAAGAATAAAGAAAAATGATTCGAATGAATTTGATAGAAATTTTTTCTTTCTCCAGTTCCGCACGCTGGATTTGGGTTAGGCTTTGAAAGGCTTGTGCAGTTTGCAACTGGAATAGAGAACATCAGAGATGCAATACCTTTCCCTAGAACACCTGGCTCAGCTGAATTTTGAAGTTGGTCGACACGGTTCAGAGTGCAAGTAGACTCAAAATCTCAACTTTGTTCTCTCTCTTTGCAACAGAAAATCCTTGTCCTTTTGCAGATGAGAGTTAAGGATAGACGAGGTGGTTGATGGTTTTGATTCATGGAATCAAAGTCTAGACTTTTCTGTTTTATTGGTACTGTTTATGCAAAATCTACAAAGGGATTAGGTGTAACATTGATTCATTGTATCAAATGATAGTTTCACTGAATAATTTAATTAATACCAAGTACTACTTGATTGTTAGGAATGAGCCCTTGAAGCTGTGTTCAAAACTGAATTTCGAATGAAGTTTCATTATTCATTTGTATATACAAATTCTTCTTATAAGCTTACTTTCCTCTCTCTTGGCTTTCGATCGAATGATTCCACATCTTCATTCATAAGTTGCAACTTCATGAAAGATTATAGCATTAAGATGAGTGGCTAAGTCACAGTTCGTTCTAAAAAGGTAATTGCTCGGAAATTCTTGGGAGGTAGAAACAACAGTTAGTTGCACGGTTGAAGATTCATATGTTCTCAACAGAAGAATGAAGAATCTGCTGCCAATGATGTCTTGGTAAGTTTCCAGTGCCGCCTTGACTATAGGCCGAGTAGGCAGATCGCTTAAGGCTCCATCTTGATGAAGGTCCCAAATTCTTTTTATCAGTAATAAATAAATTTTCTCAAACAAAGTTTCATATTTTTCAAAGCGATAAAAAAAGTTTATAATGTATTCGGGGCTAGATATTTTTTTTTTTCATTTCTTTTCCTCATTTTCACATCGATTCTTCGTTCTTTTTCCTCTTTGTCGTTTACCTTTCAGCTTTTATTTTATTCTCTACTTATTTAGTCATCCTCAAATTGAACATTCTACAAATTCTCTAGCTTGCATTACAGTCTTGGACAATAATAATGCCAAGTATGATTTCTACTTTAAATTTTTATGCCTTCTTTTATATATTTTTTGTGTTTTTAAAATTTTTCTTGTTTTTCAATTCTGGCATGAAAGTATAAAATTTGTCAGATTTTTCAATTGTTACATCTATTTTTCATTCTTCCTGTAGTTAATGTAAAAGGTCTCACATATAAGCCACTACCATAAATATGTTAGGGAATATCAAGTTGAAAGTGTTAAATTAATAAGATTTTCAAGCGCAAAAAATAAAAATCGCTTTAAAATACTCAATGGAAATATGTAATTACCCTAAGGTATTTAGATATGCTAAAAGTTGACATTAAGGATTTTGAATTCTTGTTTGAAATGGTTAATTGATACAATGTATTGTTTGCTATTAATAGAGCAAGTTAAATGCTGCAAAGTGAGGACATGTATATTAATGTTGCTATTAGTCATTTAAAAACATTCATTTAATTTTTTGAAACATATAGAAAAACAGAATGTAAATCCGACAAGATTACTGCTAAAGAAATTGCTACT
>CAIGRN010120581.1:0-22443 GCA_903798345.1 Fraxinus anomala | reverse complement strand
CCTTTGAACTGCACCTAAAGGAATATTGCCACCTTGTCCAAGCCCATGGATAAGTTCTTTTTGTGCTTGATTAACCAAAGCAGCTTCGTTGTAATTAGCTGCAGCAACAGAACCTTCGACTTTGTAACTGTAGTTCTTACCATCCTTGACATAAAATTGGGGCTTTTTACTACTTGAGTTCCACTTTGAAGTGGCAGCATTTGAAGTAGAGCTTCCACCATCAGCATCTGATTTTCTTCGCCTCTCTGAGTCCATTCTGTCCATCAGAGAATCATCGTCACCAATTCCAGAATCGCCAACACTCAGACCCAAATCATCAAAAGAGTCGTCATACTCGTCTTCATACTCAAGTTGTGATGCCAAAGCTGCTGTTTTTGACAAATCCTTTTCATTTTTAGAGTCTAGGGTCTGAGAATCAGGTACGTTGTCTGTGCGCTTCCTAATGAACCTCCCAACTGAAGATGAGGATGAAGTTGAAGGAACTCTATTTTGATAGTTTGCAACTCCTGGTTCCACAATTTTGGGCGGATCCCCTGCAGACTCCACTAGTTTCCCCTTCCCCTTGTCATACTTACTCACAGGTGGGGCAGATTTGGAAGCTGGAATTTTTTCCATTGATACGTCGAGAGACAGTAATTCTTCATGGAGTGTACCCTCCAGTATCCTCTGAATCACTTCTTCCATGTCCTGGTTATAGGCTTCAAGACAAGCAGCTAGGAAACCTTTACCATAATCAGGGAAGAGATCCTTTATTTGACTGATTTTTGACTCTATAATTGCAGTGTCTTCATCGGCCTGCATCCCGTTGCTTGTATTTGGCAATGGAACAGAGCTTTTCTCCTTGGTATCAGTTCCCAGTGGATGCCTCATAATCCCAGAAAGAAGCTGGAATTGTTCGTTATCTATTGACATCCAACCTTCATAAGAAATCATAAAATCAATTAATCTGGAGTTCATTGACAGAAAGCATGGGTTGAATGTGCTGAATAACGAAGAAATAGTGTCATAAATCATCTCCAAGATACAAAACACAATTACTTGCACATCAAGTCATCATCAACCAATCATTTACATGACATGTCCAAGATGAAGTTGTTTGCTGTATGGTAATTTGCAGAAGACGGTATTTTATATAAAGAAACTATGATGGAGATAAAATTTGAGGAGAATTTTGGTAATAAAATATTTTCTGGTTAAGCACAAGTTAGATGACTATATGGAAGTACAATTAGTTTTGGAATGAATGAGGTTTGAAGAGGATGAGATATATGGAATTACATGAAAACCAGAAAGTGCTACAGGGATTCGATGGGATTATTAAGAAGTCCATAAAGCTAAAAGGCAAGTTTTACATAATTATCATTCTAGTAACTATGTTCTATGCAGTGAGTGTTGGATTTTACAAATAAACAAATAAACAAACAAACGAAAAAAAAAAAATCTAATTAAAATTGTGTATAACATGAATCTAGCGAAAAATGAGCATTAAGATGGAAGCGTGCCATCACTAGAACAGATAAAATTAAGAAATGAGAATATAAGCTAATAAATGAAGGTGATATATCAATTGACAGTAAATTAATAGAATGATAACTTAGGTGCTTGGGATATGTCTTACGTAGACCTAGAGAAACACTGGTCATGAGATTGTTGATGATCCTTTACCCAGACAGCATATTGGGTCCTCAATGCAATGGTCGAAGAGTATAGCAAAGAGAAATTAACTTGGACTTGTATGATTGCAAGGGGCTTAATTTAGCCCTGTTTAGTCTCCATTTTCTAAAAATCATTTTTCCCCCAAACTCATTTTCAACTATACATTCTCCCAATAAAATAATTATGCACGTGGATCCATAACTTTTCTACTTTTTAAACACAAGTTCTCCCAAAAAAACACTTTTCACAAAATTTATTCTAAAAATTCTCTACCAAACAAGGGCTTAATTGTATCTAATGATAAATACAGTAATGGACCAAGCGGAGTGGCGAAAGGTATTTATAAAGACAACCCCGTTTTTATTAGTTATAAAACTTTGTTTGTCGTACAATCAAACTATAAAATAAATGATAGACGTTTATATCACATCCTACTAAATAGATAATTCACAACATCTAGCTATTAGAGATATATTTGATGATATAGTTGAAAATATTATGCCCTTGTTTGATCCCCTTTTTTTCAGAATAGATTTTGTAAAAAAATGATTTTTTTTGGAGATTTAGAGGTTAAAAATACAGAAAAGTTTTGATTTACGTGCAAAATTATTTTGTGATTCTTTAAAACTAATTTGTCCCTAAACTCATTTTTAAACACACAAGTCTCCCAATATAATGATATTATATGTGAATCCATAACTTCCCTACTTGTTATCCACACATCTCCAAAAAAAATCATTTTTCACAAAATCTGTTCTAATAAAATTTAAATCAAACAAACAATTTATGAGAGAACGTACGGTTGAAAATGAGTTTGGGAAAAAATGAGTTTTAAAAAATAGGGCTCAAACAAGGGCCATATGTTTATTCTATGCCGGATATCAAATGCACTCGACCTGATTTGTTAGTTTCAAATAGCATTTTTCGTTCAATTCTCATGACGTAAAATCTTCTAAAGGAAAAAGAAGAAAGACAGGCACTTCAAACACAAGAATGTCATACAAATCAATGAATAGTCACTAATGCTTCAATGCATAATAGGAAATCTCTTTAGACAAAATACTTTAGCAAGCACAAAATTATGCATAACAAAAGTATTTGCAGCAGGATATCTTGAAATACAACATAAGACAGTAATTATTACATATTAACCATGAACATATATCGTCATGTCTAAACACATCGTATATAGAGAAAATCAAATATATTTTTTAGTCGCCCACTGACGCATTAGATCTAATGATTCAAAGTTGCGTCAATAGTCTGCTGCTCAGAAATTTGTTGACGAACTCAAAACAGGTATGTTTTCTAAGTGACGAAATTAAAAGCAGAAAATTCCAACTGAAGAAATAAAAAACACATTTTGCATTGAAAAATTTACCTGAATTTTGCAATAATTCAATACTGCTCATTATCATGTGGTTTTTCTCAATGTTTTGAAGAAATGTACCCCCAGTTTGTCTACCGGATACATGTGAGTAGTTTCCACTGAGATCTCTTAATGACTGTATTAGAATGTCAGCCCTTATGGCAGGGTCCTCCACATTTGCGGGAAACATCTTCATGGAAACAGGAAAAGAACAACTCCCTTCAAATACATCGTCGCTTAGATAGCAGTAGTTCAGTATTTTCCAACCAAATTTAGCAATCCTTCTTGATAGCATATTCAGACTGATAAAAACACTTGAGAGCATATCACTTGATGTTTCCCGATTTCCATCCTCTACTGCACATATAATATTGAAACCCCTCCATAAAGAAGGTAGCAGTGAGTCATGTAACCTTGCAAGGGTTGTAAGCAATTCCTCATTTCCAAAGCTGCAAAAAACAACAAATCTTGATGAAACAGTAAAGCCAAGCGAATGCAGTTGCGGGAAATAGGACAGTCTCCCAACAGAAATAAAGGGAGGAAAAACTGTAGGTCCAGGAAGAAAAACAATGAAAATAACTGCCTGCAACGTGTTGTTTGTGCTATTTCTCAAGTATTTGGCATCAACCCTCACAGAGACGTAACAATTTCGACTGGCATAAACCTCTTAAACCACTAGTAACCTAAATATTGAAACAAACGGATTCATGCGATTCACTTCAGGTAAACACTTGCTTCACAATATCAGGTTAAGTAAAAATAAGTTAAAGACTCTGATACAAAAAGTATTGAAACTTTAAAAGTACAATATGCAGATATCATCAGTATTTATTTGTTTTGTCATTTTTAATTGATACAAATGTAAACTATGATGGCAAACTTCATTAGATGTCGTCTCAGGAAGAAATATGAGCATGAGGGGAAAAGGAACACTTTCTCAATTCTTACTAGGGGAGGGGGGTGGGCGGGCACAGTCCTGTTTACTTTAGGTTTTTCGAGCATTGGAACATACCCGTTTAATACAGGTATTCTTCACATGGAGCTAATTACCGAACTAGAACTAACCGGTTCTAGTTTGGTCCTAAAACAGGAGATATTGTCTTCTTTATTTTTATGTTCCATGTGAACCTCCTCCTCTATGCGATCCTCCCCTACGTAACTGCCCATATTTTATTTCAGCAAAAACCCTTTAAACAGAAAAATATATTCAAGAATTAGGAGATGAAATATCTGAGAAAATTCCCATATTGTATTTTAGTTGAATATTTGAGAAGATTGAAAGATCTGATTAAATGTGAAGTAAGAAATGAGGAAATGGAGCTTGCAAAGAAGAGCTAAAGAAAAAAGAACCAGTACTGGTGTTTAACACTTGGAGGATGTTTTAATAACCAAACTCTGCTTTTTTTTGCATGGAACCGAATTGGCCAGTTCAGTCTGAGTGGATCCATTGTCCATCCCTAATTCTTACAATGATGATAAAGTTTCTCTAAATATATGAAAGAAAGTCTCAAATTTCCAGTAGCAAGTTCAATACCTCGTTTCAACCGGAGAGGTGAAGTAGACGGCTGCAGGTTTGTATGCAGTAACAAAAGAATCCATTGATACAACTGCATCATTTACGAAGTCCATAACCTGTAATGATTAAAATTGAGGACAAATCACAACAGAAATGAACTAAAGCATCTATGAAACACATCTAAAACAGACCAGAAATGAATAATGCAACAAAGTTCAATGGTCAAGATAGTCATAATATAAGTCTATTTTTCCATGTGTCAAAGAAGCCAAACTTAGTTTAGTTAAAAATGTGTTACAATAAACATTTCAATGTATAATGTCAAAAAACTGTCTTCCCTGGACTTTATGTGGAAAGATTTTCATAGTATATTGGGAGAAAAGAAATTTACTTTCATATCAGTATGAATGATACAAGATTTTTCTCTTTTAGGAAGATTGTTTTCGTTTTTGGGGAAAGGGGGGGAGATACTATGGAAAAGTTGCCAAATAATCCGATAAATACCTCCAGATAGTCAGAATGAAGATGATTTGATCCTAGGTCTTTCCCACCACCAGAGCTAAGTAAAACCTGCTCATAAGTCATAAACCACAAATAAAATATTTATGTGCATACAATTCAGAAACCCTTGGGCAGTAGCTCAATATTCTGCATAAAGTTTAAGACTGCATAATGATTTAAATTACTGAAAATTCTCCAGTTCCATAGAAGACTTGAGCAACTTTCAGTCAGTCAAACATGCAAAACCAAGAGATAACAGCAATTACTTCTAGGACACTCATGGTATAAGTACTATACCTTGAAATTGTACATCCAAATGAAACAAGCAAATGCTCTTTAATAGTTCTATCATTTTCTAAATATCTGACATCATGTTAAACTTATCCACAAGAACGTCATTAAACAAATTATACATTATCCAAATAATCCTAGCTAAAATAGTCCTGAGAATATTAATATACCAAATTGTTGCTCAAAACTTGAAATTCTAAATTATCCCTCACCTTATTTGGGACACAAATGTGCCACGGTACTGTCCTCTAAATAAAGAAAAATACTTAAGCTACGAGACAATGCAAGGGTTTCTTTTTATGCAAGAAAACAAAAATGATTGACTGGAACACAGAAAATCCACCTAAAGATCTGGTTTTTTATCCAGCGAACAAAGTTCTTCTTGATTCTGTTTTAGGTATTATGACATTGAATTTTCCTACATAAATTAGCTTGGAAATTCTGGTGGTATATTAGCTGGATGAAAATTGTTATAGCTCAAGATTAGCTGATGTTTGAACACCATATTTCTAAGCAGAAGCATGATTCCCAGTATCGATGCTGAATATTGTAACTTTTTGATAGTTCACTATAAAGGTTGGGAGTTTTCTGTTAAATTTTCTGGGAACTGGAATCAGACAAGTTAAAGATAGGTTTCAGGCACAATGTTGCTGTCAATTGCAAATGCAAAAAGCATTCCAAAATAACAATTAAAAATCTATGCAAAAGATTTTGATCCTGCGAAATGCAGATTCCATGCAAGAGGTATAAAGCATTAAAGCAATATATTGAGATGGATCCATATAGAATGGCTACTTCCTGCAACTACATCTAATACTTAGACAGTCAATGGTGTTGAATATGTGATGTGTGATGCTAATATCTAAGACAAGGTTGTTTTTGTCCCCTTCTGACACTTTCATTTATTTCTTTTATTGTAATGCGCTTTTTGGGATGTGATTTCATAGGAATTAGCTATTTAGCTTATTTGGGTTTTGAAATTGATATCATATACTTTGCATACATCCCCCTTAGAATGAGCATTGAACTAAAAATACACAATGAGATTCAATGTAAATTATTTCGTAAAATCTCAAATTGTATAAAGCAACACAAAGTAGAATTGAAAGAAAGAAGATTACTACACCTCCAAAGATGAGCCGCATCGCTGATACATAGTCTGGACAACAGTTAAGAAATGAGATGCTACTATGGGCAAATCATCTTGGACACCGGGTTGTGCCTTCATCGCATTCACCACCTGGAAAATAAGTAACGACATAAGAGAGAGGTGTAGACCAGCAGTAGTGCTGGTAGTGGTGGCAAAGGAAAAATTATGACTCCAAGTGGTCAAAGTACATTATTTCCTTATTAAAAGGAGATTAGGGAAGACAGTTTTTTGGATTGAGCTTTCAGTAGGATTTATTTTTCCACCTTTGATGTCACCTATCAACCATACAAAGGAAAGGAAGAGTTTGAATTGCTTTTCCTACATAAGCAAAATATTGCCTTAATAGTATATGCAATTGGATTAGCGTATCCTATTTTCAATATGTATTTTGACCTTAATGCAAGGAATTGAGAGCCAATATCAACTCGAGGAAAAAATTATCAGGTGGTTAAAAACCAAGTGATGTAACATGCCCACCACCAATATCCTGCTGGATCCCTCTCCAAACAGAAAATAATATCTCCATCCAAACACGCTGTAGAACATCATCCCCATTTCCGACACAGTCATTGTGCAACCACCATTACCACCCAGCCTTTTGGAAATAATATTCCCCCACCAATGATATTCTGCTGAATCCATCCCCAAACCATAATGAGATCTCCATCCCAACACAATGTTGCAACCAACATCCCCCATTTCCAACAGTGTCAATGTGCAGCCACCACTACCACCCAGCCTTTTTGAAAATGACCACCTGATGGGGCATGTGAATTGATGGCAATAGAAACTTGCGTAGATACACACTTATTCTAGGAAGGACAAATATTGAATAAATTGTGATTTGTTTGATCGATTTCTCTACTAGCATTGAATTAGGTAATTTCCATTTTGTTAGTTCAGTAGCCTTCGTTATTTACTTGAATTTTAATCACAAGTAAGAATACGGGTTTCAAATTTTCCAGACTTTAGAATTGATTAGAGATATTATTGAAACTTGCACCTCCTACTCTTTTCTCTGTCTATTTCTCTATTTCTGTCTCCCTTTCTCCGTCACTACTGGAATATGTGTTTGAAGTTTGTGTTGCTCATTGTAACAGATTTGACAACCTTGGTGATGCGACAAAAAAGGTGGTAAGATCCCCCCCCCCCCCCCCCCCTACCCTTTTGCTGATTTGAGATTTTGACAGCTTTTGGAGGCTATATTAGCTGCAAATTTCCAAGCAGAAAATTCAAGGGTTTTGTGGACCTGGTGGTATTATTGATCATTTTGGATATTGTAAGAGGAGATGGAAGTGTCAATAGTAGTACTTGAAGGCATGAAGACTTAATTTTCGGTATGTGGACTGCACATTCATAAAATTATTGGGGTTTTTAGTTTATTGGTTGTTAGGGGCTTCTGTATGAAGTTTACATTAGGAAAATAATATGGTATGACCACTGGCAACCATTTTTTTAAAAAGTTGTCCAAGACTTACGGCATAAGAGCCACCTCGCATAAGGCTTTCATTAAAAGCTTTGAAGCTTACACATACTTAGGGTTCAGCTTAAAGCTAAGCTTCAGGGAAACTTAGGCGTGCTCGTTTGTCTTTTCTTTTTTGGGCTTTTTATTTCCAGCCTCAGGCCCAAACTTTTTGGCTATTTCTTTTATAAGCTAGAACATTATACACATTTTTTGTTTTCTTTTATTTGACTTTATAAGGAATGGGAATGAGAAGAGGCAGAGAAAGGATAACACACCATTGTAAATGGTTGACGAGAAAAAAAAAAGAGAAGAAATTGATAGTGTCTAGGACTTCGTGGAATCAGATATGACAACGATTCTCTTAAAATCCTAATAGTAATAGATTATAATTTTATTATGTAATGACTAAATTGTGATCTTACCATTTACTACTTTATTTGTCTATTTTATGCTTGTTAGCAAGCAAGACTTTTAACTTCGTAACATATATGTGGTTATTTTCTTGAAATCTCAAGTGCATCTTTTAGATATATGTAAACTGACCTGACCATTCTTCTAGAATAACATATTTCTTACATAATATATAAAAACTAAATGATTATAAACGGTTTAAAATATAAATAGATAGAAAAGAGTAGTAAATAAGTGAGCAATACTTGTGAGTCCCATCAACTATGCAGAGAAAAAGTGATTTAGCTGTTTATAAATATTTTAAAACATTAGCCAAACACAGGCTAAATACTTTGCCTTCAATATCTCTTTAACAACTCAATAATAACTCTTATTATATTACATCCATTCACACACTTTATATGTTTTTGAATCCATATTGTGTTAAACTCAAGTTAGATCATCTATTAGATATCTGCTTTTATCTGACAAGCAATCATAAACCATTAACACAACCACTTTTACCTAACTAATGTGGATTGTTCCAAGAGTATTGGACCCTTGTTGAGGGGATATCAGAGGGTATTTCCTGCTTAGAATCCATACATACATAGATCCGATTTGCATTGAGAACAAATATTTTTCAGCTTAAATGTCACGTTTAAATCCTTTGAAGACATGCATGAAAACTGTTAGAAATTTAACCTTATTAATCATTTCAACTGATAAGACATTTTGTAATTTACTTCATCAGAACATATAAAATAACCGTTAGATGCTGCAAACAATACATACAATGAACCAGAATCAGACATGGTTATGTGAGAGGGAGGAAGGGAAGAGATAGATAGTAGTCACAATTGAATTAAAACTTTGCAAATTTCTCCAAGATAAACGAAATAATTGATATTGAAGTTACTATTAATAGGAAGGACAGAGGACAGGTTATTACATAAATAAATAAGCTGCTAACCACTTTGATTGCAAATACATACCAATGTTTTAGTCAGATCTTCATTTTCATGACCATAGATGGCACATATATCTAACAATTTCGGCAAATCTAGTAACTTCTTGTCCTGCAAAAGGGCTACAAATAAAATTGATAAATAAAGTGTACCGAAAGAACAACTATTAAGATATAACATGTGTAGAAGAGTGCATATTCTTGAAAAAATTTGCAATTGGATATACGTCATTTATGACTGGTCGTAGAAGGAAAGCGGAACAGATCTTTCAAAAAATGGAGATTGAAGAAAAACAACACACCTGCATGATCCTTTGGACTGAGAACATCAGCAGCCTTAGCCCCAGGATCCTGATTGGAAGATCTACAGCAAATGAATTTCCAATCTGTTAGTGAGNGAAGGAAAGCGGAACAGATCTTTCAAAAAATGGAGATTGAAGAAAAACAACACACCTGCATGATCCTTTGGACTGAGAACATCAGCAGCCTTAGCCCCAGGATCCTGATTGGAAGATCTACAGCAAATGAATTTCCAATCTGTTAGTGAGCCCAAAATTCAAATCTAAAACCAAAATAATCTAAGAAACCAATGAGGTATGATAGTCACTTACAATCGATACAAAACCATGAAGACACGCTGACATAACTCAAACTCACCAACAATCACTCCAGCAACTATTCCTCTTGCTCCACGATACGGGAAATCATACCACCTACTTCTAAATTTTAGAAAGCTTTCGAGGAAATTGTGCAAAGATACATCACTGGCAACTGAGAGAAGGGAAACAAATCAAAATAGTAGAAAGGTTAACCTTTCTAACCAACCGAACAGCACAATATTAAGAATTAGTTCGTTGCTCGAGAGCACTTTAGCCCTGTTTGGTATTCTTTAAAACTCGTCTTTAACCACAGGTTCTCCCAATAAAAAACATTTTGCACATGGATCCATAACTTTTTCATACTTCTTCAACACAAATTCTCCAAAAAAAAAAAAATAAAAATCAATTTTCACAAAATCTATCCTCAATCAGACAGGCGTTTTATAATTTTTGGATGTCCTTCATTATTCATAACGCAAATAACAACACTTATCTTCGGGCAAATGTATCATAATACTTTATAACCGTATTCGAGAGCTTCCCACAAGCATAAACTCTACAATGCACCAGTTTATAAACTCTTTACAAAGCTTCCTGCCAACATTAACTAACATTGCACACCGTAAATTGTCCATTTAATGGCCACTCATGCAAAGGAACAATACCAAGTTTGCATAAAAAAATATCACTTTGAGGAGTAGGCACATAAAAATTCCATCCAATTAATCACTTTATTTCTTCAAGAAAATAATAATCGAAGAACCCTGACAATATTTTCGTTTTGCTAAGCTTCAGAACTCATTTAACAGAACTCTTATATATCCAATTGTCAATAATAGATATACCATAACTCATAACTAGCAATTGGTATTTAAAAAAACGCAAGAATCAATAGAAATTAAGAGAAAAACTACCTTCCTTCCAGAACTCCCTTGGGCTCAATTTCAGCAACCTGGACAATTCCCTATTCAAAAGGTCCACGATTCCCTGTGACTCCAAAGGATCCAAGCCACCCTCATCGGCGCCAAGCCCCGTGGCCACGGCCTCATCCTGAGGCAAGTAATTTACGAAACGGCCAGCGAGGGGGGTTTTATTGATCGGAACCCAGTCCCCGTTCTCTCCCATCCTCACCCGGCCCATCGACTCCGCCACAGCATTAACGCCACTCCCACCTCTACCGCCGTCACTGCCAAGGATGGTTGTCGGGCGGGCAGAGGCGGCACGGAGGGAATTTGAGAGGGTTTCTAGCTGACTAAAATTTTGTGGGTCTCTCTTTGGGATGAATTTCTTCTGGGGTTTTGCAGAATTCCTATAATTTTGCCCCTCATCCCTGTTTCGGCTGTCGAATCGATTCGACATTTATTTCTTTTGTGTTTTTGTTTGAGTTTGTGTTTGTGTTTGTGTCAATATATATAACGAACTGATATGTAAATACAGCCGAGTATTACAGAAACTTCGGTTTGCAGTAAAGATGCAGATATGAAACGATGAGTGATGATTCCTATACAACGGAGTGGCGACTTTTCTGGCTTTGAGGATTCACTATTTATATTGTCCAGGCCTCCATCTTTAAGTTAAGAGCTATGCTATACTTACAAAGGTACAAAGGGTGCCTGCCCAATAATAGGGTGACGGCATTTGTCAATTATCATTCCCCTTGAGTTAAATATTTTAATAGTCAAACTTTTCATGTTACCTTTCACTCAATATACTTTCATCGGCACCGATCTAAATTTTACAAATTTACACTCCATCACTAACCTGCTAAATTCTATCTACATAGTCCACCCAAGTGGAAGACGACTTTCATATCTAGCCATTAAATAAAGCAAACGAGAAAATGAATTGTCCAGTCACATGAATCAAACACACCTCATCCAATTTCAACATTGAAGTCGCGATTTGGAAACCCTATTTTCTCCAAAAATGCTCGATCCCCATCAGCTTCGAAGGTGAAATCCTTCAAACTCCATTGAGCCCTAATCGCCAAAATCAAACTCCAGTGAAATTGAAGCACTGCAAGGACCATTGTTGAATTGATTGAATGGAGAGAACAAGCGGAGGTAATTAGAAAAAATTTCCCTTTTCGTATTTTTGTATCACTAGCTTTGTAGTGCAAACTGATTTTGTTGTTCTGGCTAAGGTGTTGTCCGAGGTTTCTGTTTTCCATACTTAAGTGCAACCAATGTTGTTGTCCATGGCTCCGATTTTTCATATCGTTAATTTTTACCTTTTAAGCATTGTTCTTTGATTTTTGGAGTTCACGGTTGTATTCTACCATGCTCTATTGCTATTAGCATCACTCATGCAGTCTTTTGTTTTTTATATCATAGGGCTTGCTGCCTGCTGACTGCGGTTTAGTTTTTACAACACCAAAAGTCATTAATGGATGCATTACATTTTATGCTTTGTAGGAAAGAACAAAGGAATTTGCCACGGTTGCGGAGAACCATGCCGCCAATTGTAGGTATGCCTAAAGAAGCAGCAATGTCCAGATTTTGTTGAATGCATCATGAAATGGATGGAAATAGAAAGGACGAAGAACATAGGTCGGTTATTATTTTTTTGCACTAGAGATTGTGGGTTTTTCGAATGGAGCAAAATCCCACCCCACAAACGTAAACCATTACAAGATGAATGTCGGTCTGTTGTGTTAAAGACGAACGAAAGGGCTGTCCAACTAAAGATTCTAGTTTGTTCAAGACTGCGGCTGAAATTACCGAACAACGAGACGTCGAGAGATTTCTCAAAATAAGCTTCTGCAAGGGCAAAGGAGACACGAAGGACATCGGGAAATAAAGGGGAAGGGATTCATGAACGTATTCTATCTATTGTTGACGACAAGACGAAAAGAACTAGATTTTAATTTCGTGTTTATGTAATGATAACTAGACTTTTCATGCCTTTATTTTCACGTTTATTGGTGTTGTTAAACTGTAAACAATTTGTTGTACTTGATGTTTGATATTGTGATTAAAATAACGAAATTCGACCCAAACTACACATAGAGCGGGGGTGAAGAGGTGATTATACGGAATTAAAAACTTAATAATTAATTAGCAATAAGTCACTATTAATTATCTCTAAATGGTTAATCATACAATTCAATTTTTTCTATGTTGAAATATCGCAGTTATGAAAGTAATAAATAAACACAAGAAATGATCACGGAGAAATCTCAACTCAGTAAAAACTCTGGGTACTTTGTCAATCAACAATCCATTATAAACGAATTAGAACTTACAGTCCGCCAGATTCGACTACGACTAGTACTTTCTGACATCCTGACTGCAATTCCCACAGCTCTCCTGAATTTCGTGATCTTGCACTAACTCCCAGCTGCAGTTTTCAAAGCTCTTCTGAATTGTGCGCACCTGCAGCAACTCCCGACTTTATGAATTCGTCTATCTCCTTTGGATCAACGAAGAACTCCCCGTTCTTCAACGATTGGAACTCCAGTTACCTTTCATTGATCTTCATAACTCTGACAGATATGTAGGAAGTAGCAGTTTGGTATTTGGATTGTGGATTTGATGTTTTCACCGTAAAAAACAAATCACAGAATAAAGGTTGAAAGCTAATTTGATGAAGATGATATGAAAAGAATGTATTTTTCACAATGATCAACCTTATAATTTACGTTCAGAAGCATTTAGTATTTATAGTTTAGGTTTTGGAGTTAAATGGGCCGGACACAGTTTCTATTTCTGACGCTCGAGCTAAATCTTGGCGACAGTCTAGCGAAATTTCAGTACTGTTTTTCCTTCTTTTCCATTCTCGAACCCTAGACCTAATATAACTCAATTCTACTATTTGTAACTCCTTGACTTTTACAACATATTAATTTTAATCATTTTTGTTCACGGACTTGCCAATTACAACAAATACCTAACAAGCTCCCCCTTGGCATTCTATGACAAAACTACAATCTAAAATCAAGGTAGCAATAAAAAAGAATTACAGACTCAATGACTGACACAACTAATAACTGTCTTGATCGAATTCTACTTTTTCTTTATCAAAACATGTTTCCTGAAATAGATAACTCAACTACCTAGTGTAAAATGTATGTGAAACAGTACTAATTGCAAAAGTAATTCAAGCAGTTAAATCAAGTAGTACTTAGTGTAAAAGTGATTTAAGCAGTTAATAACTCATAACGCATCTTTTTAGTTTCATACGATATGCTAAATTAAAACACAATATCAATGCAACCCAACATATCATTGATACTACAAAATATCAAAATTTAATCTAGCAATAACGAAATTGTCATTTAATCAAAATTTCTTGTTATATGAAGTCAAGTCAAACTTATCATATACATCCAAAAATATCCTCTCCATCAAAAACTATCTATCAAAAACATTGACTCCCCATTTTTATCACCCCATTTTTATCACAAAATGACAAGGGACAACCTATCAACTAAGCTGGATCATCAATCTCAGTCCCCTCATCAGAAGCTGCACCATCATCCCAATGCCGACGAATCCATTGCAGCCCTCGCTAAAGATATCTAACAGTAGCACGAAGCGCAGTAAACTCAGTAGTGTGTCGATCAACTGCAGCTCACAGCTGTGTAATCTCTGCCATCATATGAGCCTGCTGCTCGATCAACACAGTCATCTACCCCATAAGTGCAACAGATAGATCAATGGGAACAGACGTATACGGTGGTATAGACTCCGTAGGTGGAGGAGCAAACGTGGATATCGAGGGGATGTCAGTTGAAGGAGGAGTAGAAGAAGAAAGAAGAAAATCGAAAGAATCAATAGAAATAAGGTCATCAAAAGGATCATCTGGCACAATCGGATCAACTGGCTCAGTGGCTCAGAAGAAGCTTAAGACCGACTCTGAGAAATGGTAGTTTGGTCAATTGGCTGAGAAACCCTAGAGGAACCCCATCAGGAAAACTAATGCCAAGTGTTGTCAGAGGGCGATAAATAAAGCAGGCATAAGGAAGTCCCACCCTGGTCCCCGTGACATGAAAGGCAAGCAAAATCTGTTGGTATATAAATGTGGGTAGATCAATATAATCGACGTGCAACAAGGCATACAAATATCGAGCCTTCTCCATGAGTAATAAGGAAGTATGTGACACTGGCCATAGATTTGTGCACACAATGCGCAATAGAATCTGGCGATCAGTAGGGATAGAGCCAATGCGGTTCGCACTAGGGCCTCCTTCCAACGGTGTGTTAATACCGTCGAACGGACAAGAGAGTCCGCCGAAAGGTATCAGGCGTCAAGTATGGAAATAAAGGGTGAACGACTCTAGAGATATGAGCTATGCTAGACACGATATCAGGAGTGATCTTAATAGTCTTATCCCTAAGAAATACTCTAAAAGAAAAGTCGTTAACGTCGTAAATGTTAGCATAAAACTCGTGAACAAGAAAACTAGGCGGAGGCATTAAATCGACGAGTAAAGGATTCCAACCCCGAGAAGTGAAAATGGCAGTTAGGTCGGGAGAAAGGTCGACAAGATTGCCTCTTGCTCCACTAGAATGGGACGTAATGAAAACTGGTTCTCGGACACCTCTTAGGCAGTAGCGGAGATGAACCGTGTCCTACTATATGAAGTGGATGTACCAA
Organism: Fraxinus anomala; assembly: GCA_903798345.1. Classification (NCBI taxonomy): domain Eukaryota; kingdom Viridiplantae; phylum Streptophyta; class Magnoliopsida; order Lamiales; family Oleaceae; genus Fraxinus; species Fraxinus anomala. The sequence goes on along the minus strand of CAIGRN010120581.1, from coordinate 6,941 downwards.
GTGTCTGAGTAGAAGTACGAGCCCTCTTAAGCAGCATCTGACATGGGAAAAATCAACACATCAAGACCTCGACTGAACACAAAACGCATGAAATGCAAGAGATGCATAAATGCACGCAAAATGAGGTAAATAGTACATATGTAACGCACCTGTGGATGAATGCACATAAGGGTACCGTGATGCCTAGACGAAGGAGAAGTGATGCAATGACATCAAGACATGGTGCCGCGATGTTATGCCGCAGTGACGTAATGTCATATCGCGACGCCAAAATGAACAAGCGATAGACTGAACATGAGAACTACTATTGAACAACCAAACAATATGCAAGTGTGTGGAGGTGTATCAACCTGGAAAATAAAGAAGAAAAATAAGAAAATGACATAGAGCAATTTCTTCAAACGTGTGGTATGCGACTCGAATTTCCATCAAACCCGAGCTTCAACTCACGGGAAAGCCACCACATTCATCACACACACAATCTATCCTAGTAATGCTATCTCATCGCCAACAAAGAGAACAAAAAACGCAATCAAAAAAGCCAAAAAAATTCGAAAAAAATTGCCACATGAGGAAAAATTCACCCAAATGATAAAAAGCAAAATAAAACTACATGAAATTAGTCCAAATGCGAAGTGCATTGATGAAAAATGAACGCCAAAATCCCAAAGAAAATCGAATTTCGCCCTTTACCTCAAAACGGTGGGAGATTTGATGAACTTGTGTGGAAATTCAATCCAAAGATTGATGCTTGATGATCATTTGATTGGTAATTGCACAAATTTGAAATGGGTGTAGCGAAATATGAAGTAAAGATGAGAAGGAGATGAAAAATTGAAGAAAAATGTGAGAAAAGAAACGTTAAATTCAAACATACGAGCTGTCACTCGAGCGATAAGCAAGAGAGACAGCCTCTGGTTTTATTGCTTGAGCGACACTTAGCGAAAGCAAGCGAAAAAACTTTAACACTAATAGCACTAAATTTTTGAAAATTACGAAAGATAGCACCTTTTTTTTAAATTAAGTCTCTGGCATACAGATGAGCTTACAAATACATGTATTTACAAGTAATGCATTATCAATAAAAATTTCTCACGTACTCAAATCATTTCGATGACGTAAGCTCATATATAGTCCCCTTATAATAATAAAAAATAAAAATAGAATAGTTTGGTTCATCTTATACTCTTGTTTGTTCGAAACTTATTTGACTTGAGTAATTAAATTTGAGGTGTTTCTTATAACCTGGTGCCTATGGTCAACTGATTTGGGTTAACCGACCTAAAGTTCGTTACAGGGGTCAGTTTAGTCACTTAATGGACAAGAGTCTGTACATAAGATGCAATTTTTGAGAAAAATGATATAAAAAAATATATGATTATATTCATGGGGAGAAAAGTTTTTTTTTTTACCAACAGGTGTCAATCATCCCAAATCTCACACATGCTATCCAAACTCACTGACAAGATCACAGTGTGTGCAGTGCAAATAGTACATGAAGAAACATATACTCAATACTCCACCTTAAACTGAACTAAGTAATGAAAATGACAGTATAGATCAGATGAATGCATACTCGATCACAGAAGCAACATTTAGGAGCACCATCAAATGTCTAGGAGCACAGAAACATAAAAAAAATTTTAATAAAAGGTAACAACACAAAACAAAATAAAAAACAAAATACAAATAAGTGAGATGCATGAAAAAATAAATGGACTCAATGAACTGCACACGCATACACCTAAGTATCTAATCAAGAAGAAACATGGATGTTCTTACCTTTAAGAGTAAGAGCGTGATCAATCTCACGACATTTCAAGTCAACCCAAACCTTCTTAGAAGTATAAGTGATTCTAGTTAACTGAGTCATCATCTCAGTTAAATGGCTAATCTAATTATCGAGGAAGTTAACATTGCTTGAGAAATCTTGACTTTTATTTTTAGTCGCGAGTTTACGACACCTAGGTCTTGTGTGTCCTAGTGCGTCATAATGGTGACAGGTGGGAATAAACCTAGATTCAAACTTGCTCGGAGGTTGTTACCTATATATAGGACGATTGACCCTACGTTGTCTAGTAAGTCTTGATCTAAAGACATTCTTGCCCTTGAGTTCAGGATTAACATTATTCCGAGCTTTGTTGATGGCTGTGACGAATGTGGTCTTGGATGTACTAGCAGTAGTATCACCATTTTGAACGTAACTCAGACCATGTCTATTTTCAGTTGGCTTGTTCATCCCTAACAGATTGTCGAGTTTCTGCATACCACTTATGAAAGAATGAAGTTGAGTATTGGATTTTTCAAGATCACTTGTTAAGGATTTTAACTTTGACTTCTAAATTCACATTAATAAGGTTCAACTCACTCAAATTTTTGGTGGAGTCCTGAAGGTCACCTATGAGTTTCTCTCTCTCTCTTTAAAATTCATTTACCTTTTTCAGTACAGCTTTATTGACATTTTTTATTTTAAGACTCCTCAAATAATTCTCTATAAGACTCATAAATATCAGTCTCATCCTCAGACTCTTCCTCAGATTTTTCATTACATTCTTCATTCTCAACATTTTCATTTTCCTTATTGGATTCAACCGTAGCTATAGATGTTAAAGCCATAAAATTTTGTTCATCCTCACCACCAAAGGTATCACTTTGAGCACTTGAATCTGATTCATCATCACTCAAGATCACTGCTAATGTCTTACGCCTTTCCTTATTCAAGTTCTTCTTCAAGTTAGGACATTCATTCTTATAATGACCAAACCTCTGATATTTATGGCATCTAACTGACTGAGTTTTTTTATTAGCAGTCATAGGGTTATTCTTCTCACGTTTATCGTTCGAGAATTTAAAAGGAACATCATTTTTCCGTTCTTGAGGTTTTTTACTATTCCTCATCACCTTCAGAAATTTTTTAATGAAATAAAATATTTCGTCGTCCCTAAGAATCTCGGCATCAAATGACTCACTTTCTTCTTCTCTAACAATGTTCATGGCTATGGAATTAACCTTTTTTGGTTGAGATATGGTATGGTAAGTTCATAAATTTGTAAGGATCTTACGAGTTTTTCTATCTTAACTACATTTAAATCCTTACTTTCTTCAATTGCGGTGACTTTAGGTCTAAACCTTTCAGGTATGGATCTAAGAACTTTTCTAATAATTGTAGACTCGGTGATCCTCTTACCTAGGTTGAAACTCGAATTAACTATATCATTAAGCTTCACATAGAATTCATTAAATGATTCATCGTCATTCATTCTAATCTTTTCAAACCTAAAGGTCAACATCTGCAATTTGGAGTTTTTAACAGTTTTAGTTCCCTCGTGTGTGGTTTCTAGTATATCCCAAATATTTTTAGCAGTTTCACACATCGATACTTTCATAAACTCTTCAGCAGATACAGTCATGAACAAGGCATGAATGCCCTTGCTGTTCCAGTTACACGCATCTAAGTCATCTTTAGTCCAGAGTGAAATATCAGTGGAACAACAGTAGTTGAAGGTGCAGGTCGCCCAGTTTGAACGCTCATCAACACTCATCCAATGTTTTAAAAAAAAACTCTCATTCTAACTTTTCAATAAGCATAGTTGCTTCCGTCGAAAAACGGAGACATGGACAATGACTGACTCATCTAGAATTAATTAAGGGTCATGAATCGAAATAAGGCAACACACCAAAAGTATGAAGATCAAAGTCAACTATAAACCACTGTCTGTACTCAGGTATCGTAGTTGACTGAGCAACACGCCAAAAGTAAGTCTTTCAAAGTGTTTCCCTTATATCCTTTATCGCAAAAAAGTTTGTGTAATTGTGTCGGACACAAAACATATGCTCTGCCTCTAGAAATAACCAATTTGTCATCACCGTCCACTCCCTCTCCCAATCCCTATCTGAATATCCTCAACCAGATATTACAAAAACTATCTCCACATAATCGTGTTCTCTTTTTGGACAACCGCATAAGCAATTGGATAGATGCAGTCATTTGCATCTAAGCCTACTGCAGTGAGAAATATACCATCCCAAACACCTCAAAGATGGCAATCGTCTACACCAATGATTTTTCTACACCCATGTTGACACCTCAGTGAGTGTTATGATCGATGTAGATCCTAGTTTGGTCTTCAATACCTCAGCTGCATATGGCCTCAGTGCCATAAAGTTTTCTTCGATAGTCCCGTTAATCAATTGTTTTACATATCTTCTCGCTCTTCAAGTGACATTTCTAGCAATATCTATCTTAAAGTCCACATTTACAGTTGCTTACATACTTTTAGCTTTCCACTCCGAGTCTGCCTTGAACTACTCAAAGTACTTATTGACTATGAAAATGTAGTTATAATGACGATTGTACTGATCCCTACTACATGTGTATTGAGGCATATATGATTTCACTTGAATCGTGTATGAATTATTTATCGTAGATGCCCATATCCTCCATGGTACTCTGATTTATATATGTCTTGAACTCTTCTTCAATCATTCGGCCCATTTACTGCACCATAAGTCCGAATTGACTTTCTAAATTCTTGTACAGAACTGAACAACTGACCTACCTGAAATTGTAGATCTTGCATATCCATGTCCGCCATAAACTCTGGAAGTTGAAACCAACCTCATCGTCAAATGAAATATTGGACAAAAATTCTTGAGATGATGGATATTCTAAAGCATCGAACTCCTAGACCTAACTCAATTCCAACTATAAAAATTTTGTCGAACAGAATATCATCTTCACCAAACGATATGTCGTCATCGGAACCATTGAAGTCTATGTCATCCTCTATATCCGTCGTACAAAAAATGCAATTGAAAAGGATAAACAATAGTTCTTTGAATTTTAGAATTGTTAGCATCTTCGAACATTAAATCAATCAAATATGCCACATATTATGTTTGTCTTAATGTTGGAAATCAAGAAATGAAACAAATAAATTTCAGTTTGAACAACAAGGTTTAATGTTTCATAATACAAATTATTTGAACAAAATTCAAACAACTTTCCATTATACTACTACTCCCATACTCAGATTCTGTTTTCGTTAACATTGACAATCAACAAATGAACGTAAATTATAGTTTATTTTTAGTGCAGTCGAGCCATCAATCTTTACACATATGCCTTCTTTGCCCAATTTTACTAACCAAACACATAGGCATATCACATGCAGTAAAGAAGAAAAAAAGAAAGAAATCGAGAAAAAAATGTCAGCATTTTACCTCGTTCTTGTCCCTCCATGTGGGTTTCTTCAAAAACCTTTTTCACACATGATCGGGTGGGGCTTGGAGACTCTGATGGAGGTTGATTTGGGAGGATTAGGGTTTAGTGGAGTTTGAAGGATGTCATCTTCCAAGTTGATGGAAACCTAGCATTTTTGGAGAAAACGGGGTTCCCGAATCGCGACTTCAATGTTGAAATTGGGTGAGGCGTGTTTGGTTCATCTGACTGGACAATTCATTCTCACGTTTGCTTTATTTAACGGCCACGTATGAAAGTCGTCTTCAACGCAGGCAGACTGTGTAGACGAAATTTAGCGGGTCAGTGATAGAGTGCAACTTTGTAAAGTTTAGTGAGTGATGAGGTACAAATGAAAGTACAGTGAGTGAAATGTGACATTATACAAAGTTCAGTGACTGTTGAAGCATTTAACTCCTTCATTTTCTCTTCCACCTCAAGGAAAAAGAAATATATAAAATGACTATTTTGTAATATTGTAATACTAAGGTCGGATATGTGAAATTTTTTGACAAATTTTTTTATGACATTGTTGCCATATGAAGTTATTTGAACTTCCATGCTAAATGTTGGGTATGGATTTCAAGACTTCAAAATTAGACATGAACGAGCATGTTCTCCAAACAAAAAGTTGAATGATGAGCATCTTTGTTCTTTTAACACGTTTTATATGATTGGCTTAATTGAGAAATGTTCAATATCATACCACTAATATTATATATCTTTAGCATCGGGTTAACAAATAACTCAATGAGTTATTCTAGTGGTAGAAAGAACTTTTTCTCAAGCGATGAATCAAGTTCAGCACAGTCCTTAAATTTTTAGAACCTTAGGCTTCTATATATACTTTATAAGCTTATCTATATACTAGTTATTGGCACGTGTGATGCACGTTGCATTTTTGTAATGATGTATTTAATAGTATTTAGATTTTTCTTTTTCATGTTACTTTTTTTTTTATAATCTAGAGATATGTTTCTAATATTGATTGTTGTAAGAAAAAGTTTTTATGTAGTGAATTAGGCAGTAAGAAATTGTAAAGAGCTTAAATGACATGGGAGTTTCAATGGGCTGAACTGTAGTACTACATATGATTTCACAATGAAAAACCTATGTTGAAGATAAACATGTTAACAAAGAACATAATATATTCAGTATACATGTACACATCACTGATTTTAGCATGTTGAGCAGCATGTGTAATTAATTACTACAAAAGTTACACATTTCAAATACATTTAACCTTTTTTATTTATTACGTGGGGAATATAGGTTCATAACATCAAAAGTTTGTCACTTGCATCATCGTGTTGATCTTCAAAATAGGAAATATTCATGAGTGACAATTTCTATTTTTTTGGTTATAATTTGATCACCATCCTTTTTATTTTATTTTTTCCTTGTTTGGAGCAGTTGTATCTAGTGATTAAAAAAGTGATCTTTTTACATTTGAAGTTGAGAGAAAACAGTTTGCCAGACTGCCAATGTTTTTTTTACCTTTTTCCTGGACTATAAACCACTTACCTTTCACTATAGTATCAGTAGTTTCATCTCCCAAAATTTCTTGGGCATCTGCAAATGCAGCTTCACTCTCCTCATCTAACTGCCTCATTATTCCAAAGGCATCATTACCTTGGTCTCCCAGATCATAAAATAGCCAATGTCCTACAAAAGCTCCTGTGAGGAATTTAAGCCTCCAATG
>CAIGRN010120574.1:0-10403 GCA_903798345.1 Fraxinus anomala | reverse complement strand
TGTTTGAAAATTCTTCATATTAAGGGTAATTTAGGAACTTTCAAAATTTAAAATGGTCAAAGGCCATTTTGAAAATAGGGCTTTGTTTTTGGGTTATAATCATGTATTTCCTCAGTGATATGGTTGCCCGATTGTCTGAATTTGAAATCTGGATTGTGGTAATTTATTCTAGATTTATCTCGAGCTTTTGCATTAATTGTGGCTTTTTACTTCTAGTCTTATCTGCTTGTCTTTCTGGTTTCAAAATTCAATAAACTAAATCATTTTTTGTGGCTACAAATGATATTGTATTTTCATTAAATTTGCAATCGACTACACAATTCATTGCTAGATTTCTTGATAAATTTACAGCAACTACAATATACCATGTCAATTTTGGCTAGTATTTCTATACGATAGTTGTCGTATAATTTTAAAAATCTCAAATTCTCTTTGCCCCCGCATGATTAATAAAAGGGATAATTGTAGTGGATGTTCCAAACCTTTAAAAAATGTGCAGATTATACTCAAGCCCTTAAATCGTAGTAGCAGAGGTTCGCAAACCTTTCAAAATTGTGTGGCAGAAGAACATCCGAATAGTTTTCATCTAGAGGCACGTTATTGGACTAAAAGTCAGCGTTTGACCATAATTTGATAAATTTTAAAAGGGATAAAATGTTCTTTTAACCTTTAAAGGAAAATTTGTATGTCCCAAACCTTTTAAAAATGTGGCAGTGGAGGTCCTAAACTTTTAATAAATGTGCGTCGAAAGGACATTTAATGTTTTTCATCCAAAAATTTGTTAATTCACAAAAATATTTATGTTTCCTATCCACAAAACCACCCAACCCTAAGCCCTAACCAATCCAACCCACCTATTGGTAGGTACGAGAGCCTCCGCCACCTCCATTATCTTTGGTTTTGAAGAGAATATATTTTTATTTATTTATTTCTTCTTAGTTATTTAAATGTTCTTGTTAGAAGGAAATTGAGTTTATGGGAATGAAAAAATGGGTTGGCCGAAGTAGAGGTTGAGGTTGACCAAACAACATTCATCTTTCCCAATCCACCCCCACCTCATCCCTAACCCATAACCTATCCATGGAACAAGCCTCCTCTTCCTTGACCGGCGAGCCTCACAGTAGCCACCATCGCTAAAGCTGCGAACACAACAATTTCAGCTATCACCATTGCCTCATTTCTTCTGCCTCCGTTGACCCCCTTGTGGGTTAGGGCTTAGGAGTTGGGTTGGATGGATCAAAGAAGATATTGTCAACTGAAAATTTTCGAATGAAAATTGGTAGAGATTTCCCAATGCACATTTATTAAAGGTTTGAGACCTTCAATGAAAATTTTCCCCTTTTAATTAATTAAAGGCTCTTTTTAAATTTAGCCAAATTATGGTCAAATACTGAATTTTGGTCAATTAACATGCCACTAAGATGGAAACAGTCCAAAGATCGTTCCATGCGCATATTTTCAGAAGGATTGGAACCTCCGCTAAAAAATTTAATAAAATACTTGTAGTTTGATTGATGGCCTAAAAAACTAGCTGCCGCGGCTACCAACAAATTTTTAGCCATCAAATAGCCCATGCAAGTCCTACCCGTATTCGGACTAGGATAGGCCACGTTAGTAAGTAAAGCGGCTCAACTCACTTTACACGTTTTGTACACTCAAGAAGATAAAATAACAAAAATGAAGTTTTTATACAATCATTGCAACCACAATAAAGAAAAAAAATTGCTTTTAAACATCAGAATCAGCAAAAACAAACTGTTTCTGCTTACACTTCTCTTGAGAACCCAATCAAGAGCTTTTTCTTCCACTCGATGTTTTGCCGATCCAAAAAAGAGTAGGAGGTTAAGTTTAGTTCCACATATGCATGGTTATTACGTATTTCAATCTGAAAAGTTTAACAAAATAAGATAAAAAAACCTTAGGGGAATGTTTGGTAGGCAATTACGGGCAGTAGAATCATATTTTAATTTCCTTTTCATTTTTAAAAGTGTCAAATACCATACAATTCATCTTTGCAAACAATCCATAAAGCTTTAAGCCAAGAAAGTTCCACCCTTAGCATTAATTTGCAGTGAGTAACTAACTCAGATTTCTATAATTTATAAGAATATGCATGAAGCTCAGAATTCGAGTATAAAATGACTGACTTAAAAATTTGGCAAAGACATAGTGATATTCATGCCAGTAGAAGATGATGGACCGATCCCTCAAAACCGAATAACAAAAGTTTTATAAGGGGATTGAACCGGCTACTATGGCACAAAGGATCGTTTTCTCTAAAGAGATTTGATTCAGTTCATACCGGAATAATTTTAGCATCAATAGTTCATCCAGCACGGTTCATACTCCTGGTTCATCCCGTATACTGATTGCCGCCACATGGCTTGCTAGCTCTTGTACAGGTTCACTGCCAGAGGGAACGTCTCCGGAATCTGTATTCACTGGCCAGGTCATTGGAAGTACCAAGTCCCTACAGCAGATGACAATGTGATAAGTGGCTAACTAATAGAAATTCACTCTCGTTTCTTTTTTCCAACAAAATGACATGCAACAGAAAAGGAGAACCGAGAAAAATTCCTAACAGCCTATAAATTTTTGAGACGACCTCATGTCATCTAGAGCAGGTCATGTCAGTTTTGTTCTACCGTTCTCTATTGTAACACCTTATACACCAACCCAAATAAATGTAATAAACAAACTCAAAATAAATGTAAAAAGCAGAACTAGAAGTCACATACCGTTCAACGCGCTTGAACAAGCATTGGCTTATATGATCAGCTGTATACTTCCCTAATACTGAATCAAGTTTCTTGGCCAATTTTGATATCTCATAACTTGGCAAAATGTCCAAAACTTTGATAACTTGAATGTCGCTTGAATTTTCCCGGAGAATGTCAATGGTCCAAATCAATTTCAATGGCCGTTTGACATCATATAGTTCCAAAAGTNTATATGATCAGCTGTATACTTCCCTAATACTGAATCAAGTTTCTTGGCCAATTTTGATATCTCATAACTTGGCAAAATGTCCAAAACTTTGATAACTTGAACGTCGCTTGAATTTTCCCGGAGAATGTCAATGGTCCAAATCAATTTCAATGGCCCTTTGACATCATATAGTTCCAAAAGTTGTGAAGCAGCACTATCCATGTTACTGAGAATTTCAGGTTTGTGCAGCTGACGCCATCCATCTGAAAGCTTCTCCAAAAGAGAAAGGACCTCTTTACAGATGTCGATGTCTTGAATCTTAGACATGGATTTCATGAATTCATCACTAAAACAAACCTATCATAGAAAAAACTGGGTATGGTTAGTTAAATCTTGTTTACTATACCATCTATCCCATTTTATCTAGTTCTGTATACCAAACTTGTACTTATACTAAAGATGTAATAAATGCTAATCAAAAGCAACTCGTTTGTGCTATTTACCGATGAGAAATTTATTTCATTGAAAGAATTAGTTCGATTCATTGTAGTATGGTACTGAAAGAAAATTAAATTCTTTGATGCATTGTGACCATTTTTGAGAATTAAAAACCCTAATTCTATTCCACCGAGAGAAACCAATTTTAAGAAAGAAAAATAAATACTTAAGAACATGCAAGATTTATAGAGGTTCATTTCAATGTAATAAGAGAATATCGTACACATATTTTCTTTCTCACTTTTAGACGATAATAATAAAGCCTAAGGCGGTTCCCTATTTAAACGACGATAAATTAGGGCAAAATCAAATTTTACAAGGACTCAATTCCTTAAATTAGGATTAGCAATAATTAAGTTCCACAATTTAACATCCCTATTGGTGGCTTAAAAGATTTGAACGTCATATTACCATAAATCAACGAATAGCAATGTCTGTTGAGATAAATTGAAATGTACCTTCCACTTTGCCTTTTGGAACAGAGAGGAGTTAATGTCAAACAACAAATTAACCTGGCCAAGCTCAACCAAGGCACAAACAATTGCTTGTTTCAAATTGTTGTCCTCAAAAGCGTCATAAAAACAACCCCGATTCTTGGAATCCAGAACTAAATCTTTCCAAACTGAGTCATTTTTTAGTAAAGTTGCACTGTTGCCCAAAATCCAAAGGCAGTACCTGTATGAAAGAGCAATTTCATAAGCCATTAAGGTATTGAATTATTTGAGAAACCAATACGAGAAGCTAATGGTTAGTCACATTATTTTCTGCTATGTAAATAATACCTAGCTCGAGTCAGAGCCACATTTGCTCGTTGATAATCAGAAAGAAAACCCAAATCTCCTTTATCATTGCTCCGGACAGTAGAGATTAATATAACATCTTCTTCACCACCTTGAAAACCGTCAACGGAGCGAACAGTTACTGAAAAATCTTCCTCTGCATCGGTGCTATATGTCTTTCCCAGTTTTTGCTGAATTGCAAAAGCTTGTGTTTTATATGGTGATAAGCAACCAACACGCACCTTTTTCTTTGAGGCAATAGATTCTGAGAAAAGTATAAACAGTGAGAATTCAAATACAGATACTTGAGAAACAACTAGCAAAATTGTAAATTGATTATACTGCTTGCATTCTGAATATTGGGTTGGAGAGATCGACGTCAGATTCATAGCAGTAAGTACCTTTATAGAGGTTGGATACAATCTCAGCAATAACAGAGACCTCAACCATATTTTTCTTACTATGCCTATCATCAGATTCCTCTCTCCCACTGGTCACGTCAATGAACGAGTAGGAGCCAAAGATGTTTCCTTCGAGGAAGCGCCTTACATAGGCTTGTTCCTTGACATTTGGACCGTCCCTAATCTGTTTGCCATAGAACTTGGTATTCGGGAATAAGCTTATTGAGGGATGCATTCTATACTGAACATCAAGAAGGTGCTTACTACGTCCTAACATCACAAGCTTCTCAAATAAACTCCTCCCAAAATCAGCCTTCTTGCATATCTGACAATACCAAACAAGATATCATTGTCAGTAAAAATATTTCTAAATCTTTAGTGATTAATGAAAGAACTAATAGTGGTTTTAAAACCTCGCTTTGAACCATTGCTGGAAGTTGTTTCTCATCTCCAACGAGTACTGTGTGGCGAAGACCAGGGAGCTGTAGAGGAATAGCAGATTCACATTCCTTTAGTTGTGCAGCTTCGTCAATTATCAACAATTCAAATGGTGCCATTTCTCGACTTATCAGTTTCGCCGAACTCGAAACAGTGCAGAAACTTAAGCATGCGCCTGCTAGACAAAAATCCCGAATTTCATAATATTCAGTGAAATTTGGTAGAGAGAATGTTCCTAGAAGGACTTTCATTACTTGAAGGCACTCTGATCTAATTTCTCCTGGTCCATTTAGGACTCGTCTGAAATCTTCATTCAGGATTGAATTTCTTAAAGTTTGGAGCATATCAAGAACTTTAACCATGTTCTCTACTACTTCCGTCTTAAGATAGGAAGTAGGCAAATGGGTGCACAAGCCTTCAACGCAAAGCTTTATCTGCGTTACTAATGATTCAAATTTCTTTCTAATAAACTCCTCAATTGTCCATTGAGTATCACCTTCGTTGCTTGCTTTTTCTTTGTTTTTCTCGTTCTTATCCTTTCTTTTGTCGTGCTTCATGTTCTCTCCTTTATTTGATCTTTCCCTTTTGTTTTCCCTCAAGGTATGGATGGTTTCCTTCATAAGTTTCTTCTCTATTGTGCCTTTCTTGTTTTCAAAGCTCATCTCTGTCGCTTCGTGTTCACTACCACTCTGTTTCTCTTTTCTAAACCGTTCCTTCTCTTTCTTAATCGTCTGCTCCTCATTGTGTCTTTTTCTTTTTTCTTGTATCAAATATTGTTGATATTGCTCTTCAAGATCTTCAAGCAAGCCTATAATTGACACTAGACTTGCTCTCCACCCAACGAGTGGATTAGAACACCTACGCAGAATAGAAATACGATGGTTGAGAAATACATCATAAAGATGTTCGTTGTCGTCAATCTTCAATCGTTCTCCATTACCAAATAAAACTACGTCTCCCAGTCCATAGGTAATATTTAATAATGTATCACTTAGCAAACTCCGTAACTTTGTTGCAACTCCTATGACAGCTACATTGGTTGGTGCACAAGTTAATGTCCTGCATTTCTTCCTCAACAGGGCAAACAATAACAATGAAATCGTTTTTGTTTTTCCGGATCCTGGTGGACCCCATATTAGCTTCACATCATTTCGATGATGACATTCTCTCGTAACAATACAATTTAAGATAGCAGCTTCTTGTGAATCATTCATGCCAAAAGTGCCAATCGATTCCCTTAACATAGATTCATGAGTACTCCTCGATACCTCAACGGAACAAATAGTACAATTTTCTTCTACCTACATGCAATAGATAAGTGCAATCAGAATTTTAGGAGTGGATAAATAAGATTCAAGTTAGAGATTATGTCCACTAGAACTTACTGATGGATCGACTCTCAGCACTGAATTAATGATCTTCATGTTTTCTCCTATCAGGTTTGGATGCAATGCTTGCCATATTCGGATATTTGTCGTCAAGTTTGTAAGATAAACAGCAAAAAGTTTGTCCATGTCCTGCATATCAAACACGATAGGCTTCGAAGAAATGACTTTAATTCTAGTGGAATCGTCGTCATCCTTGATGCTGTAAAGTACAGCTATACTGTAAGGCCTTTTACTCTTGGTCAAATCTTCAATATATTCTGGTCTTACATCTGTCAAGGCAATTAAATCTCCAACCTCTGGTTCATATACTCTTTTGTCTTCCTCACTTCCACTCAATCTTTTCAATGTCATGGTATAGAACAAATCTTTGGGAGATGTGAAATCTTTGTTAGGGTTGACATCAAATATTTCACGTGCAGGTGGAAGACTCTTTGAAGTAAAACTTGACCGCAGACCAGAATGTGTTTCTTCTATAAGAGGGTAGACGAATGACCGGAGATAATGTTTTGCTGAATCGAATGTCTCCGGAATTGGCTCAACCTGTCAAGATAAAATGTTTGGAGCCATTTAAGTGTTGGGTCAGTGGCAACCATATTACAGATTATGCAATAATAAATAAAATGAAATTATGTCCAACCAACGGCATGTTGGAAATTGGTTATTTAATAAGTTGGTTTTGGCTAACTTTGATCAATTATTTAAATGGGACCCGTTAATCAAATATCAGAGTTCTTTGTCCAAATGTGTTCTACTCTTTGAGTAGATCGTTGTAGTATATTTACTTGCATAAAATCAATTTCGGACGAATGATAAGGAATGTCAAAAGAAAGCCCATTCCAACTTGGAAATTAAAGTCGGATAAATGGTGAAAATTTGAAAAAAGTCGTATCCCATATAGGAACATGAAAAGTCATTTAACCACTTTAAGCATTGTTTCTCTCCTATTCTTCTAAAATTCTTTATTCTATATGCTCATTTTCAATCATACATTCACACAATAAAATACTGAACATATAAACATTAAATTATTCTTTACTTTTTAACTACACATTCTTTAAAAAATCACTATTCAAAACAATATTTTTTCCAAATAAATTATTAGGGTTGGGAAAAAATCAATCCGAACCAATCAAATCGATCAACCCAACCCAAACCAACCGATTTGGATTGATTTTTTAGTTCAATTGGGTTGGGTTCGAGTTAGGAAATCAAATTTTAGATCGGGTTCGGTTGGGTTCCGTGTTATCTATTAAAACACAATCAAACCCAACCTAACCCAATAAATTAAAAAATATTAAAAGGAAAATTAGAACTTAAAATAAAAAACATAAAACCTAATAATCAAAATTCTTCTCTACCTCACATCCCTTCTGCCTTTTGTTTCTTATACCTCTCATTACTGCTTGTGCCGACTTCTCGATTCGATTTTTTGACGTGATTTTTTATTAAACACTTGGATTGAATAATGAGATTTTGTATTGAGTTTGAATGATTTAACAATTGTAGTATTTAGGTTGAATTCATTTTATTCAATAGGTATAATATGCAGGTATTCAACATGAATTTAGATTAATTTAATATGTATTCACGTTTTAAAATATTTTTAATTTATATTGTTATATTGGAATGGAACTTAACTCCACGGACTATTAATTCAACTTCATTGATTTAAGGCCTTTCAAATCCTTTTAATATAAATGAAGTTTATCCAAATTGAAATAGTATCAAACTTTAAAAAATTGTTCAAATTCAACAAAAAATGTCTCAACCATTGAGCCCATAAAAAAATTGTCCAACTTGAATTGAACTCAAGTTCAAACCAATCAACCCAACCCAAACTAACCCGAGTTTGGTCGGTTAGGATTAGGTTGGGTTTCAATCGTGAATGAGTTGATTTAGATTTGAATTATTGTCAAACCAAACATGTTGGTTTGAATTTAAGTTGGACTCAAAATCAATCCAATCTAACCCACGCCCTGCCCTAATATGACTACCAAAGAAGGGCTAAATAGCTCAAGTTTAATGCTTGAATTTACCACTAGTTTTTTAAATGGGTGGACCCACCACATGTTAGTGACTTAGGGCTAAAGCCAGCCAACTATTGACCATGCTGGGCACGAGTCATGGGCTCAAGCTAGGCCCCAGTTGATTTATTTTATTTGGACAAGAAATAAATATAGAAATATTTATTTATTTATTACTTCTCAAATTATGACAAGTAGTGTGGTGTATCGTGTCCCCTGTGTAACGTCTTCTAGACTATGTATGTACTTTCACATACAAATATGAACTTTCGAACAAAATCCAATCCCTGTTTGGTAGCATTTTTTTGAAAAAATATTGTTTTGATCATTTGCTCCTAGTTTTTCTAACACGTAGATTTTGAGTAGTATGAGAAAAAGAGTATTAAGTTATCTCATGCCTCTCCCACACCTAAAACCGGCCCCTGAAAACCATTTGTATAAGAATTGTGGTAATATTTTAAGTGAGCTAACACACATGAAAACCCTAATACCTATGGAGAATTCATCTCTTCCATCCATCTAACATATTGCGTTCTTTGTCTTATTGAGATTCTTTGTGCAATTGTGATCATTGTCAAAGAAATCTAACGTGACGACAATGGTTAAGTCGGACATTAGAAGTATGATTTCGACTATCTACTCATGCTACAATTAGAAAATAAATTTATGATCTCGAAAGATATATTAATTCATTGTCTTTGAATAAATCATATATACTATTGTTGATCATTAATTGTAATTACAATATGAAAAACATGTATATCATACCCTTAAAAAAATAGAATAACATGTAATTTGTATTGGCAATCAAAATCTAGAAAAAAAAAATCAAGGAGAGGATTGCAGGAAACAAACCTCATTCTTGTAAAGATGCTTGTTCTTCACATCATCTATAGACCAAGAAAACACCACATCTATCAATCCTCGACCTTCTATCTTCTTCTTCACAGTGCCCATCATCTCTCGCTATAATCTAAAACAAATGTCAAAAAACTCTCATTATCATGCTTGAATTTATGCGAGGTGTGAGCCGGGTTACTTTGCCTTTAAGTTACCATGCCCCATTGGAGAATGAGTAAAGTTTAAAAGAAAAAAGAAATTATTCTACAAACAGCAAAAGGTGTACGAAATTTGTAATGCTAATGAAGCAAAGAAAAGAAAAGAAGAGAGCAATTTATTCAACAAGTAAAGCAAGAGGAATCATGTTGACGAAGACTTCATGAGTCAAGTAGCTGTAAAGACCAAAAATATAATGACAGAGCTTCTCAATAATGCAGTGAATAGTGTCTGTCGCATAGTGTTAAAGAAGAAAAATACGTAAAATCTTATTCCGTCCAAGTTATAATCAAAATCTAGAAAAAAAAAAAGAGAGGATTGCAGGAAACAAACCTTATTCTTGTAAAGATGCTTGTTCTTCACATCATCTATAGACCAGGAAAACACCACATCTATCAATCCTCGACCTTCTATCTTCTTCTCCACAGTGCCCATCATCTCTCGCTATAATCTAAAACAAATGTCAAAAAACTCTCATTATCATGCTTGAATTTATGCGAGGTGTGAGCCGGGTTACTTTGCCTTTAAGTTACCATGCCCCATTGGAGACTGGGTAAAGTTTAAAAGAAAAAAGAATTTATTCTACAAACAGCAAAAGGTGTACGAAGACTCCATGAGGAATTTATTCAACAAGTAAAGCAAGAGGAATCAGGTTGACGAAGACTTCATGAGTCAAGTAGCTGTAAAGACCAAAAATATAATGACAGAGCTATTAAAACATGAAGCACAAATGAAGAAGGAGCAATCTGATGAGGTGAAGAACGAGCTGCTGAAGAACAAGATGCTGAAGCATAATGCTGAAGGGTAGAAGCATCTATTCAAGATGCACATGGAGGACACTTTGCTGTTGTAAATTCTGTTTTCAATTTTTGTTTTATTCTTCTGCCAATT
>CAIGRN010120560.1:0-32777 GCA_903798345.1 Fraxinus anomala | reverse complement strand
CTTCTTCCCTCCTTCCTTAGCCTTGGTGGCTGAAAATAGTGGCTACTTTCTTCACACCGAGTCCTTTGTGGGCTGTTTAACATTGGAGCAACCGGTTGGGTAGAGAATTATTGGTTTGGGGATTGGTCGTGGATTGTGGTATCGTTTGGATTGGAGACTGAGCCCGGATTAATTGGTGTTTTGGAACCCAAATCTCAACACATCACATTATTATAACACAATCACCATAGCGATAAGCACACATAATATAGTGCTATTACAAGTCATGTAGTACAAGTTATTTCTACCACCCACGTTAAACCTTTTTCATGAAATCTCCAATCACAAAGGTTGGGTTACTCCCGAAAATGACTCCTCGTGGATTTAAGCCCATCCCCCTCAATGATTTATGTATGTTCCTGTCGAACTATAATTTATTTATGTCTCTCTTAGACAATAATTTGGTATTATCAATAATTACAAGTTCTTAATTTTCCGTGCAATCTGTACATGTGCAAAGTCTTCTAACTTTCAAAATATCAATAACATATTTAATTATAATACGATAAACATATGAGATTTAGAAATTTACTTCTAGTAATATGTTTGAGCAAATGCATCAATTGAACTCTTACATTTCACGTGCATGTCTACAATATAATTTATAACACTTCTCATGAGTTAGTTTACAACTAGGAAAATAAAATATAACGTGTATTTATATTAAATACTCCAACATTTTAGAGATATAATAATTCATTCTAAATCTCCACATATCACAATATAATCTTGATCTTTGGAGTTTACTAAAACTGATCAACCATCAATGTATATCCTACTTATACGTACATATGTAGATGACTATATTAAATTATTAATTTCCATATTACAAAATTTCCAACACTAACAAATTCACTGCAACCCTCATTGGATGCAGAAATACCAATTTCTTTCTCCTATTTATTCTTCAACTTCATTTTGAAGAAAATAGTTAACCGGTTTATTCTTCAAAATTGAAAACAAGATACTTAAATTGATACTCATATTAACAAAGTAAACCAAATATATTTAAGGAATCACAAACATTGTGTTGGAAAACTACTAACAATCTATTATGAATAGTATAAGAACTTGTGTATTGCACATTCTAATTTGTATATTCGTTTTCTATATATCAAACGTGAGCACGTATTTTTCTAATTGGTCCAAACCAATAATATGAATAATAGAATTTTCTGTTATAACTAAATTCAATAAGCAATATTAATTTATAAAACCCATCACCAATAATTGGCATTAACAATATCACATTATATAACTCTATTTAAGCTATTGTTCCGGTTCGTGTCATTTGATACCATAAACATTAAGAAATATAGAGAACATGAATTCATAGCATATAGATAAATAGAGGTAATATAACTTCATAGCGCATATGTGTGCTGTTGAAATTTTTTATGAGCCTTAAACTTTATAAATTTTACATAATTGTCAAGATTTTCATGTCAAATCATCAAAAAAATTAATTAACATGGAACATACATTGATCCATTGATTTGTATCTTGAATTACGAATCTTGAATCTTGAATCCTTGTTTTTCAATTTAATTGCTCAAAACATTCTTCTTGGTTCTTGATTGTGGGTTTATGGATCTTCCTCTTCAATATGATTTCTCTTGTATTCTTGTATTGATGGGATGTCACAAAGAATGAGAATTCACATATAAATTGATGACCATAATCCTATATATAGGTACATATGTATTTAGCTCATCGTCAAATACAAACTCTATTGAATCTGATCTCTACACGTATAGTCCGACACATACTTTATTTAGATGCCCAAAACCCAATTACTTAATTATTTATTAGATCACTTTAATTTTGAGCTTAACTTTAAGATAGCATTTATACACAATTAATTACTTATGTCAACCCACATAACAAATTAAATAATTTCCCAACATGTGCTACTTCTCCTGCGTGTACAAAATAAGAAGAACCAAATTCCAAAATGAACTCAACTGCATTAGAAAATATTAACAAAATTTCTGAATTTACTATTTATAGTTCAGCCACAAAATTTCTGCTAAATTGAGCTCATAAAAATTTTATGTTTCTATAAAAGATTTGAAGTCATGCTCTTCTAAATTACATTTCTTGTTTACAAAATTTAAATGAATCTACACCTTGCTCAATATGTCAATTTCATGATAATTATGGATAAAGTACATACATTCGAAATTTATAATACCCCTATTTCATGAATTTTCTTTTTACATAATGAATTAACATTAGGATGATAGTAAGCTACTTTTAAACCCAAAGCATGCTTGCATGATGAATAAATTCAACAGTGTGAACAATAAAATTGTAACTTTGGCAGAACTTGGCTAGATATCTATCTTCAGTTCTTAAAGTTGTATGGAATCCTACTGCATTGAACATTTTTCTCGCTAAACATAAATGACATTAAGATTATTTTGCATCCGATATTTCTCGTTAAACAGTTTCATCTGTGTTAGTTATCAGTCTTTTAGAAGAAAGTATCCGTTTTATATTTAATGCTGGAGTTCAAGAAAACATTACACACATTAAAAATCGGCCATGTGTTTTTAAAACCCAGAAAAGAAAACAAGTTCCAGTAACTGGCAATGAGGGTGTGGCAGCCAAAAGAACACTCATTTCAACCACTTTGTTACAAAATCCGAACTCATTGAAAGGATGCCAAAATATATTTCATGTGATCGCACATGTTTATGGAACATTGGCGAATCCTTAAGCTTAATAAAATCGTCATTAATTTTGTGGAACATTTTTGCTTTTCAGCTTTCCTATTAGCGAATTTGATTCTAACTTTCAGGCTTTGATGCTATTAGAATAATATTACAGAGATTCAGCTTGTAGATCGAGGGAAGATTTAAGAAGAACGAAATTAACGTCATATATAGAAATTGCAATTACTGTAAAAAGTCATAATGATATTTGATGTTTGGGACTTTTGTTTACTCTATTGCCCTAAATTCATTGGAATAAGTTCTATAATACAACACTAACCTGAATTCTAAATTCTTTTTCTTTATATGCACGGTTGAAATGTCAGACTTAAAAGGCATATCCTTTTAGGTTTATTTTCCAATATGCACATTCAGGAAAAACTATGCAACAAAATTGTCTACATACAAATCACTCAACATGACTTTAGATTATTGGGAAAATGAGTGATTTGTGCGTAGATATTTATCAATGAACACAATCAATTAAATAATATAAATATAAAATTAATAAATATAATTCAACTATAATCAAAAACACAAGAGTTCAACAATAATGTGAAGGATATTTTCCTAAAGTCGTGTTGTCTCTCATTCGTAAGCGTACTTTCGGCACTATAGGCTTCAAGATAAAACACATATGGCTCACAATTGATTCTCTTTTTATGAGCACGACCACATGTAAATAAAAAAAATCTTTATCGAGTTGCCAAAATTATAGAAATTTAATATGAAAAATAGAGGGAGTATTTTACATATTAAAGTTGTATCTCCAATTGTATCAAACTATGAAATTCCATCTCCCTTTTATAGTGTAAAATTAACCTCTACAATAATGAAAATTAATCCAATTAATATATAAGTTACATTATGAAATTATGAGTTTTAATTATGTATTACACTGAAATCAAAATAAAACTGAAAATAAAAAGGGTTTTAATTTTGAAATTTAACTTTAAATTTTATGTTACAGTATAAATTGCCTAAAATTGATTTGAGGAAAGCTAGAAAGTACTCTCAACTCCATTGGATTTCTCTCAAATTGGGAATTGCTGAAATGTATCTGAAGGGGAAGGCAGACATTTGGTTTGATGGCTTTATTGAAAGCATTCTTAATGCAGACGGGGGTGTATTCTGTGAGGAATTGTGCAGAAGGTTTGTAGACAACACGGGAAGAAGTGATTGAGCTTTTAGCAAGATAAGGCAGGTGGGATCAATAATGGAATGCTAGGAAAAATTTGAGGAGTTAAAGGCTTAGGTGATGCTAACACTGCCTCATGACCTTGAATCTTATAACATATCTGTTTTCACAAACGGGTTGAAAGAAGAAATAAGATATATGGTGAAAATGATAAAGCCTGATACCTTGGGCAAAGCTTTCGAAATTGCAAGCCTCCAAGAATCCACAATCCTAGCCATTAACAAATTTAAAAACCTAAAAGTTTTATACCTAACCAAAACAAATGGAACTCTCACCCAACCAGACTTCCTGATGAGATAAAACCAACTGATTCAACACCCAAACCCAGTAAACAGTCAGCAACTACAAAATCATCACTGCTACAGATTTCCAGACCAAAAGGAACCTGGGACTTTGCTATAAATGTGACGAAAAGTATACCGTAGGCCATGTTTGTAAAAACAAGTCCATGAAGAGGGTGAACCTAATGAGGGTAAGGAATCTAAATCTGAAGAAGAACAAGGGAATAAAGAGGTAATGGAAATATCAGCCAGTCAGTACTTTAGCTGAGAATTTGAAACACAGAACTATTAGAGTCCCTGGGGTAATTAAGGGGAGGAAGGTATCCATTCTCATTAGTAGTGGAAGTACCTACAGCTTTGTGGATGAAAAGTTAATCAAAGAATTGAATTATGCCATTAATGAGACCAATAGAATGACAGTTAAGATGGCCAATGGTGACAAACTGGAAAGTAAGGTTGTGTGTCAACCATTGGTTTGGAAGGCGTAGAGCTGGGAATTTCAGTACAGGCTCAGGACTCTTAAATTGCCAGGAATTGACATGTTGTTAGGGGTGAATTAAATGAGCTAGTTTGGTCCAATCACCTTTGATTTTGTACAAGGATGTATCAAATTCAACATCAACAAGGAGGAGGTAGAATTAAAAAATGTGAGTACAAAGCAACCTGCCATGATGATGAAAGTGGAGGAAATGGAAAAAAAAAATGTTCAGTAAAGATCTTTATGGGATAATGAGACAACTATATACTGTTAGGAGGAGAAGAGGGATGAAACACCTAGCAGGGTGTTGGATGTAGTCCATCAATTTGTTAGGGTGTTTGAGGAACCAAAAGGATTGCCCCCTCCTAGGTCACATGACATCAAATTACTTTAAAAGAAGGATCTTAGCCATTCAAAATTAGGCCTCATAGGTGCCCCTCATTGATGAGCTGTTGGACGAACTTCATGGGTCAAAAAAATTTTCAAAGATAGACTTCAGGCAGGCTATCAACAAATTAGGGTCACTGAAGGGGACATTCATAAAATGGCTTTCAAGACACAAAGATTATATGAGTTCAAGGTTATGCTCTTTGGACTCACCAATGCTCCAGCAACTTTCCAAAGTCTTATGAATGAGGTGTTCAAGAACCAGCTGAGGAGATGTGTTAGTGTTTTTTGATAACATATTAGTGTACAGTCCTGATTTAGAGTCCCATTGCCACCACATAACTACAATAATGGAGATGTTGCAGAAACACCAACTATTAGCCAAGGAATCCAAATGCAGTTTTTGCCAGACACAAGTTGAATATCTAGGTCATATAATCAATCAGCAGGGAGTCTTAGCTGATCCAAGCAAGGTAGAAGAATGGTGCACTGGACAAAACCCAAGAACCTCAAAAATTGAGTCTTAGGGCTAACAGAATACTAGAGGAAGATAATTTTCTTTGGGCTAAAAGGTTATGGAGTGATAGCAAGACCCTTGACAGACCTACTAAATTATGGAGTGATAGCAAGACCCTTGACAGACCTACTAAAGAAAGATAATTTCCAATGGGTAGAGGCAACTAATGTAGTTTTCAACTGCTCAAACAAGCAATGAGTTCCACACCTGTACTAGCCCTGTCTGACTTCAAGAAGCCCTTCATTATTGAAACAGCTGCCTATCAAAGGGAGGAATAGGGGCTGTTCTAATGCATGACTATTTATGAGAAGTTATTGACCTTGGTAGCTAGGGATGGCAATGAAACGGGTCTGTCATTCTCACCTTCGTTTCGTCGGTTATTTTTGTTACCTTACCTTGTACGCATTCCCGATTAAAGCGATAAGGGGCGGGTTCGGGACTGGGATTGAGGGGGCGGGGCAGGTCCCTTGCCCCATTTATCGCTCCCGTTTAATTTTTTTATTTTTTATTTTTTTATTTTTTTCTTTTTATTTTATTTATTTTTTTATGTTTCTACTTAGTAAATATTGTTATTTTTTTTTTCTAATTGTTTAAGAACAACTTATGTTCTTTTTAAAAATGATAATAAATCTTTTGTTTTTATTTGATAAAAAACTTAAATTTGATTAACTTAAACGAGGCGAATAGCGGTGCGGGAACTATGATTCTCGTACCCGCCTCGTACCCGTTTCGGGGCAATGATCCCATCCCCGTCCTGTCCCGTTTATTCGGTTAGGCGAATAATCCCCGTCCCATTCGGGGCAAGGCTCTGTGGGTATCGGGTGAACGGAATTTTTTCCCATATCCCTAGGCCTTGGTCATAATTGTTAGCAAGCGGAGACACTACCTAGAAGGTCGCCATTCCATTATCAACTGATTATCAATCCTTCAAGTTTTTGCTGGAAGAGAGGATTGCTACACCCTTACAACAAAGATGGCTCACCAAGCTATTGGGACTTGATTATGAAAATGTGTACAAATAGAGACAGACAACGTAGTGGCTGATGCCCTATCTAGGAGAAATGATTGGGAAGTGGAGTGTATAGGGATGTTGCTGGGATTCCTACTTGGATACAGGAAGTTACTGATAGCTACATGGATGATAAATTTGCTTAGGAAAAGATTTAATCACTATTTGCTAGATCCAAGTTCTAATCCCCCTTCAATTACAGCAGTAACGTCTTGACATTCAAAGGCAAAATGTATATTGGCACAGGAGGGAATTTCAGGTCTAAGACAATCTAAATCATATATGGATCGCAGGAGGGAGGGCATTCGGGGATTCACAACAGTATTCACCATTCACAGGGCAAAACAACACTTTTATTGGTCAGGGATGAACCAGGAGATAAGAACCAAGGTATTACAATGTGAGGTTTGCCAGAAATGTAAAGGAGAGCATGTTCCATACCCTCGACTACTACAACCTCTACCAGTACCCTCGCATTCTTAGAGCCATATCAACATGGATTTCATAGAGGGATTACCTAATTTAGGGAATAAAGACACCATACTTGTTGGTGGATAGATTTACAAAATATGGCCATTTTATAGCACTCTCCCACCCTTTTACAGCAATGGTAGTGACCAACACCATCCTGGATGTGGCTTTTATACTTTATGGTTTACCTCAAAGCATCATTTCTGGTAGGGATAAAATTTTACAAGCAAATGCTGGCAAGAGTTGTTAATGTTACTAGGTACTCAACTCTACCTTAGCACTGCCTATCACCCAAAGCAGATGGCCAAACGGAGAGGCTCAACCATTGTCTTGAAATGTATCTAAGATACATGACATACCAGCAGCTTAAACAATGGGAAAAATGGCTATCACTCGCAGAATGGTGGTACAATACCACCTACCATTTTTCTATCAGAATGACCCTCTTCGGAGCTCTCTATCAGAATTTGGTTTGATTTTGGAAAAATCAACCCTTTACCATTTACATTATATATATATTATTAATGTAAATGGCAAGCAAAAAAAAAAGAAAAAAATATATATATATATATATAAGCAAAAAAATTTTCTAACCCAAAATAGGTTGGCAAATTTTTTTAACTAGGAAATAACCCAAAATAGGTTGGCAAATTTTTTTAACTAGGACAAATGTTCAAATCGACAAATCAAACCAAATCGATGTGGTTTGGTTCAGTTTTAACAGTTGGATTGAGTCAGTTTGGGTTGATATTTACCGAAACGACGGTTTCGATTTCGAGTGAGTTCAAAATCAACCCAACGTGAACCAAGCTCAGGCCTAACTAGAGCCTTGCCAGCAGTCTAATGTGGAGGCTGTGGAAGAACTACTCCAGCAAAGGTACAAATTAAACCAGCAGTCAAAAGAAAACCTCTCACAGGCAAGTGCAAGAATGAAACTCTATGCAGACAAAGATAGGACTGAAAGGTCTTTTACAGAGGGTGATTGGGTACGCTTCCTTAAACTTCATCCCTACAAGGAGCAGTCAGCTGAACACAAGCTGGACACCAGGTGCTTTGGTCCATACAAGATTACTAAGAAAGTGGGGACAGTGGGTTATCAATTGGCTTTACCAGTTGGCTCCAAAATTCACCCATTTTTTCATGTATCCCTTTTGAAGAAGTTGAGACAGAATGCTATGTTGATATTACAACTACCTACAGAAGTTCAAGTGACTCAACCAGTACACAAACCCCTTTCCATTTTGCAGTTCAGATTAGTCCCACAAACAACGCATTTAGCAGTGCAATAGCTGGTTCAATGGGTTGATCTTCCTACAGATTGTCCAATTTGGAGGACGTGATTGGATTAAATCCCAATTTCCTCTATGTCGATTTTGGGATAAGATCAAGGTGAGGGGGAGGGTTGCTACGTGAGAAATCAATGGGGGAAGAAAGAAGAGCAGATCAAACCGACGAGGAAAAAAGAAAGAGTCATGCTTGATGTACACTCAAAATATACATCAAGCATCACACGAGCCCACTGTATGAGGGGGGTAGATTATTTTATTTGAATGTGGGCCACTTCCCTCATGTGAGGGGAGTGTCAAACTTGTTGTACACAAAAGTGTACAACAAGAATTATTCAAAAAGAAAACGGTCAATAGAATTACCTTATATTTGAAAGACGAAGTGACGCCATTTTACACTAAAGGAGACGATGTCATTTTGGAATGAAATAAATTGTTAATATTAGTTAAAACGTTTATTGCTTTTGGATGAGAAAAAAACACGCTTTCTTTACCGTTAGAATTCAATTTTGCATTTTGATAATTTTAATAAAATTGTTGAAACCTTTCTAGCTTTTCTCTCCTCCTCCTTGGTTTACATTTAGAGTGTGTTTGGTAAAGATTAAAATTGAAAATTTAACTTTGTTGATTTTTATTAGACGAGTGAGATCCAATAACGATTATATTTCCAATTTTAATTGAATTTTAATCTCTACCAAACAAGTATTTATTCTCTTTCCCTTTCTATTTTATCTTTAATTTGTAGAAGTATAACAGTCAATTTCACTTAATATTTATTTATTTATTTTATTTTCTAATTTTAAGTACG
Source organism: Fraxinus anomala (assembly GCA_903798345.1). Classification (NCBI taxonomy): domain Eukaryota; kingdom Viridiplantae; phylum Streptophyta; class Magnoliopsida; order Lamiales; family Oleaceae; genus Fraxinus; species Fraxinus anomala. The sequence continues at coordinate 23,586 of CAIGRN010120560.1, read as the reverse complement.
TTAAAACTTGAAAGACGAATACGTTACTCAAATTAAACGTCGGGGTGTCTTTTAAATTCTTGAAATTAGATCCGTCCAATTTTCCCCAATTCAACCCTAACTCCCGTTGAATTCAAATTTCAAATCCCTAACTTCGCTTGATGAAAAATCCTTGAATCAAAGCTAGGTTTTTGCTTCTTGTTTATTCTTAACTCATTCACCCGGTGAAACCAAACAAGATTTTTCTCTTAAATCATTAATATGAAGCTCTCTTTTTCTCTTCCTTCAAAATCCCAATCCAATCGCTCTCGCAATCCTTCTCCGCCGCCGATGCTGGGCCGTCCACCAAAAACTATGTAACAGAATTCAACTCGGCTGAAGCCCCGGTGGATCCGGATTCAAAACCGAAATCCATTCCCCCTATTCCCAACCAATGGCATCCCACTAAAAAACTCAAAAACCTACCCAATCTTCCCTCTCTAAAGTCTGACGGCGAAAATACTCTCCAGTTTGAGGTTGTACCTGATGGGAATCCTGATTCTTCTGATAATCCGATGGCTTACGGACTCAATCTTCGTAAACCGGCTGGTGTTAATGGTGGTTCTGAAGATGATCGTGGTGAAGAATCGAATTTTCCAATTTCAGATTTGGAGTTGAGGAAGTTGAAGGAGGATATGGAGAAGTTACCGGAGGATACTGGGTTTGATGAATATACGGATATGCCCGTGGAGGGCTTCGGTGCAGCACTGCTATCGGGGTATGGGTGGATTAAGGACAGGGGCATTGGTCGCAATGCCAAGGAGGATACTAAGACTCTTGAGGTTAAAAAAAGAGCTGGTAGAGGAGGGTTAGGTTACGAGGGGGAATTACCTGACAATCAAAATGGTAGTAACAGTAATGCTGGTGAAGTTTTTGGAAGTAGAGATGTCAGGCAGAATAAGAGGGAGGATGGCAAGGGAAAGAAAGGGTTTGATGTTGGGAAAGAGGTGAGGATGGTGAAAGGGAGCGAGATGGGGATGAAGGGTAAAATTGTTGATGTGAGAAATGGTGGAGATTTATTGGTCTTGAGGATGTCAAGAAGCGAGGAGAAGGTGAAGGTGTGTGTTAAGGATGTGGTGGAGGTGGGTTCCGTAGAGGAAGAGAAGTGCTTAAGGAAATTAAAGGAGTTGAAGATTAAAGAGAAAAATAGTAACAATAAAAGCGATAAAAGTTCTTCAAGTAAAAGGGGTCGAGAAGAAGAAAGAATAGGTAGTGACTAGTGAGAGAGTGAATTGGTTGACGAATCATATTAGGGTGAGAATAGTAAGTGAGACATTGAAGGGTGGGAGATTGTAATTGAAAAAGGGGGTGGTGACAGATGTTGTGGGACCTGGGGTTTGTGATATGTCAATGGATGAGAGTGGGGAGTTGGTACAAGGAGTGGGCCAGGACTTATTGTAGACTTCGGTTCCAAAACGTGGAGGCAAAGTACTAGTTTTGTATGGTAGGCACAAGGGTGTGTACGGGAGTTTGCAGGAGCGAGATTTGGAGAAGGAGATGGGTTTAGTTCAGGATGCGGACACACAGGAGTTTCTCAATGTTCGGCTTGAACAAATTGCAGAATAAATTGGTGATCCGAGCCATATTGGTTATTGAATTGGTTCTACTCATTTTGAAGAGTTAGATTGCTTGCATGTTAGTAATGCCATGCCATTTTTGAGGTAATACAAGTCTTTTGCCTTGTTAACCAGTTAAATATAATATAATGATATCTCTGATAATTTTGCAGTCACCATATCATTTCTTAAATGGTTGCTTTTGGTCAAGCATACTTGCTGAAGGTTCTTTTCTCAAAGTATAAATCTGTTTCCAAGATTTTATAATTGGATGAAAAATTTATCTAAACTGAGGCATGTGTCCACCTGAGCGGCTAATTGTGCTGCTCTGTGTTTATCATTGATTGGAGGTTAGACTATATTTTATGCCCCCCCTCGTAAGTTTGTATTTTGTTTTAACTTCTTTTGGCATTATTAAATACTCCATCCATTTATTGTTTTAATAAGCATCGTAATATAAATGAGGTAAATGTGCCTAGGTCTCTCGTGGCTATCTTTTGCATACATGTTGTTTATTTTGGTTATGAAGTTGCTTTTCTATTCTTGTGTTTTCCTTAAGATCAATAGACATCATACTTTGTGCAAATTTGAATGTGGATATTGATGATGAATTTGAATTTATCGGTAGAACCCCAACACATGTACAGTATCCTCCACTTTCACCTTTATGCTTCGGAAAGTGAAAAATAATAAGGAAACTTTGCATGTATGGGATCATTTCACAATAGGAGACCCAAAGCGGAAGATGATGTGTGAGTACAAATATTGTGTGCAGTCTTATGCTTGTAGGGCTAAGATGTGCGAAACAAGTACTTTGAGAACTCATTTGGTTACTCATTGTAAGAAGTATCATGGAAGAGTGGAAGATAAGACAAAAATCTGAGGTTTTAATAAACTATCTTTTAATAAACTGTTTCAAGGTGGTGTGAGTAATCTTCTAGTTATTGGCTTTAGCTAGGAAGCGTGTAGACTTATATATTCTAAAATGGTAATTATCAGTGAACCGCCCCTTTTAGTTTTGTAGAAAGAATGTGATTTATGAAGTTTTATATTGTAGCATGTTCTGAGTTTGATCCTTCAACTCATAGTACGATTGTTAAAGATATTATCAACTATATTTGGATGAGAAATTGGAGCTGAGAAAGTTCACTACTCAACGTTAAAGAGTTTCACTTACTACATACGCTTAGACATCCATTGAGAATATAGCTTATGTCTTCGGCTCGTATTTTCCAGTTTAAGAAAAAACAAGCAGCAATAGATTTAGTTGAGATAAAAAATGACACAAAAGATACTTGTTGGACACTTGTGAAAAGATAGAGGACAAGGAGTTTGATGTCCTTAATTGGTGGGTGGTACATGCAAAAAATGTTCAAGTCGACTATAAGTGACATGTAATTTATATTTTGAATGGATGTCCAAGTGCATGTAATAAGTGAAACATTTTGATCTTAAATAGCAAAGATTTTTCTCAACTCCAACTTCTTATACAAATATAGTAGGTAATATCATTCATAATTGTCCTAGGAGATGGACAAAGCTAAAAGTTAAAAAGTGTTCATGATAATTACATTTTTAGCACATGTAAGTCTACACGCTTCCTTACTAAAGTCAATAGCCCAGAACATTGCTCCCACTACCCTAGAGCCGTTTATCAAAATTTGAGATTTTTGGCCTTTTTCTTCCACTCTTCCAGGATACATCTTACAATGAGTAACCAAATGAGTCCTTAAAGTACGTGTCCCGTGCTTCTTAGCCCCATAAGCATAAGATTACTCACAATATTTGCACTCATACTCGACATCTTCGGCTTTTGGATTCTACTATTGTAAAATAATCCCACACATCCTAAGTCTCCTATTGATTTTTCTCTTCCCTAAACATGCGGGTGGAAATGGAGGAAGAGTTATAGCACTTATACATGTATTTGTTGTTACTGAAGTTTCACCGATAGATTGTAATTCATCATCAATATCCATATTCAAATCTTTAAAAACAGGCATGTCGTATTACAAAATACTCACACTATGATGGTTTTAATCCAATAAGGTGAGAAAAATATAGTAATTTGATTGAAGGTTATTGGCGCAAAACCCCCTTACCTTTGTCCCTATTGTGGAATACCCCTTATTCTTTCAGATTGACGAAAAACTCCTTATATGATCTTTGACGTGCGGTAGACCCACTTGCTGTCCATTCACATTAAATTCACTTAAAGAGAGCCCAAATGAATAATTTTGAAATTAGATAATTGGTACAAGACCCCCTGACATTTGAATCTATTGTGGAATATCTGTGTCCTTTCAAATTGGTGGAAAATCTCTCTAGATGACCTTGTAAGTGCGAAATACAACATTTTTTTCCATTTTCTCAGTAAAGCCTTGTGAAATGACGAATATACTCTCATTTTTAAATAAAAAGAAGAAAAAAAATAAAGAATCAATTGAAAGAGCAGTTCCAAATTTTTCAAAAAATTACAAATGGGTCCCAAATAACTAGTTAAAAAATTAAAATTGAAAAAAAAAATCTCTCCCACCAACCCCATCGTCCACCACCACCACCGAAGTACACAGCCAATAACCATCAAATTCCGTACAAATCCATCAACATGAGAAGAGATTCATCAAGACTCCTCTCTTACCCCCATCAACTATCCACCAAAACCTCTTATGTCCTTTTCAGAGACTCCAACAACCACTCACCAAACTACTTTTTTTATGATTGAAGCAATTGAAATGTGTCATTACTTTTTGGGAAAAATAAAAATAAAAATGAAGTTGGGGTATATTTCAAGAACTGGGGTTTTTAGGGAAGAATAGAAATGGGGTTAAAATGGAAAAAATGGATAAATCTAGAATTGAGTTTTTGGGTTTTGAGTTCAAAAAATGGATGTACCGAATTCAAAAGATGAGAGAAGTGATGCTATGAGATTGTGCAAAGAAAGGAAATGATTCCTCAAACAAACTATTAATTCAAGACGTGCTTTAGTAGCTGCACACATTTCATATGTTCAAGCATTGAGAAACTTAGGCATTGCTCTTGGGGAATATGTTGAGGCTGTGGTTTTAAACAGAGCCTTCTCTATCAATTTCAGCCATTGATTTTGACAAAACTTCTTCACATTCGACATTTACGACGCCCTCCTCATCGCGTGTTGGTAATGTTTGAGTACTTTAGTTGTCAATGGGAGCCCCCTTTCGCAGTATATGGCCTGGCTTAATTACGTGAGATTAGGGGGTAGTGCTTTGACTGTTAGAGTGAGTCTACCGCATAGGAATATATGGAGGAGGGTGAATTTTCGGTGCCACCACCATGTAAGGAGTCGGAATCTTCTTGGAATTTCTTTGACCCCGTTGATCTTGATAAAACTTCTTCACATTCGACATTTACGACGCCCTAGTCATCTCGTGTTGGTAATGTTTGAGTACTTTAGTCATCAATGGGAGCCCCCTTTCGCAATATATGGCCCGAGTTAATTACATGAGATCAGGGGGTAGTGCTTTGAATGTTAGAGCGAGTCTACCGCATAGGAATATATGTGGAGGAGGGTGAATTTTCGGTGCCACCACCATGTAAAGAGTCGGAATCTTGTAATTTCTCTGACCCTATTGATGAATGTGAGAACATCAGGTTTAGGGGGCACTAGTGGTAGTGGTAGAAAATGGGGTAGTTGGGGGAGAGATTTTTACAGCCTCTCAGTTGTCCAAGTTGTCAAGGCATGAAAAGGAACTGCTATCTGGTGCTCCGACTGATGTTAATATTTGTTCTTGTAACTATTTTTTGCCGCTTTCTTACTTGGTATAATTCTAAGCGATAGCAATGTCAATGTCGACTTCGTCGATGATCTCTGTTATCAATGACTTTGGGAGGCAGGTTTGCGCAACAAACTTTCATTTGGTCACACATGATCTTTACACGAGTTTATGGTCTCTTCCAATACTGGAATACTTGTATACTACTCTTAACAACTTTCTAGTAAGTTGCTTATTATGATTGTTATAAGTACTTTTAATCATTATCTTAAGCATTTCAAGAAATTGCAAGTCACCCTAGTAAAGTAGGGACCATTCATCCGGGTCGCCTAGGGTTCCACACGTTTGGATGAGCTTATAAGTGGCTTTTTAAAAAGTTGGCAGACACATACTTTTCGAATACGTCGTCTTATTAGCTCCTCGAAACATGCATTTGTCTCCTTTAACTTGAACGTGTTCTTTTTAATTGACAACAAAATTCTTTTCTTCTTGCCGTTAAAGTGAAAAGTGGCGAGTTGAAGCTTGACAAGTGGGCAATGTAAAATTGCATTGTATTTGACTAAAACAGTTACAGTGTGTTATGGAAGTTTAATGAGGATAGAGCTTTTGGCTATGTTTAAGTAAAAGTTGAAGAAAAGTGAAAAATGTCTAATCCATTGTTTGGCCCACCTAAAGTAGTAACCCATCATGGCTTAAAAGAAACATTGTTGAGTAGTCCTTGGTTAATCCAAGCGAGATAAATCAAACCCGGTAATTGCCCAAGTCTATGAGGGGATAAGATTGATGTGAACCAATAAGGATGTTTTTGCGTATGTATAAATCTTATTGATACAATCAACCTAATTGAAATAAGTGTGATATGAATAGCGAGAGGATAAGATTGACGTGAACCAATAAGGATGTTTTTGCGTATGTATCAATCTTATTTATACAATCAATCTAATTGGAGAAAAGTGTGATATGATAGTGACGAAGTCACTATTCGTATCTAATGGAGATCTTATTTAATTATGAAAGAACGTTTAAACGAAAAAATAATTTCAACGGGGGCAAGGGACTCCATCTCCCTCCGCCGTTGTACATGAAGGTTAATATATCATTGCCTCCTTTAGATTCATATCAACAATCTTTTTTTATTGGAAAATTCTATTCGTACCTAATAATTTACTTAATGTTTTACCGAATCGACAAGTGATGGCCACCTATTGGGGGGTGGGGGCGCTTGTTTTTTTATTGAAAAATTCTATTTGTACCTAATAATTTATCTAATAGGGTGCCGCAACTTGTCACGTAATCCATTAGGTAAATTATTAGGTACATATAGCTTGGTCCTTTTTTATTTGACTAAAGTCCTGTTTGGTAGAAATTAAAATCAAATTTTTAGTAAATTTTGATAAAAGTTGATAAAATGTATTGTTGAAAAGTTGTGAGTTCGATACAATGTGTAGTTAAAATTAATTGTTGATTTAACTTAAAATTTTAATCGGATTTTAATTCAAACCAAGCAGGGGCTAAATATATTCTCATGTTTAAATATTCAAAAACAAATAATATTTATTTTTATTTTTTATTAGCACCGATTCAAGAAACTAATTTTACTTTCCATAATTTTCTAAGTAGCGAATTGTCTTATTGTTAATTTAATTTTGTAACATGGATGGTCTACCTTAATTAGATGCAATGTTTTAATATCGGCATATTTTTCTCATTCCATTTCTTCCTTTAATCTTAAAATATTTCTAGCTGCCACGCAAGTTGATAGTGTATACTTGTGAAAAGTTAGGTCATTGCGAGGAAAAAGTAAAAACACCCTTTTTATAGATAAAAAAAGAGTGGATTAATTGCACCCACACATAATGGAGAAAAAAGTGATGGCGACAATCTTGTTTAGGCGTACATTCAACTTTTGTTTTGGTCGGTGCATGTCCAAATCAACATCCATTACTTACCCCCACTTTCTTAAATCAAAAACCTCTTCGCTTCTTTTATTTACTTAAGAGTACCATTGGCATTGAATGACTTTTTTAATGTTTCAAAAAAAGGAAAAAGACAATTTCATAGGTACAACAGACATAAAAATTGCGATCAATCATATTATACCACTTATAATGCGGGCATAGACAATAAAAGGCGTGAGTAATGCGGATCTAAGTGCAACTAATATGAAATTAGAAGTCAAAAAGTGGGGTGCCTTTTATTTTTTTATTTTTAAATTAAATAAAGGAATGGTTATTAATAATTTAAAATATTAAAAACAAAGAAATATCTTAATACGCTTAGGCACGTCTAATTTTGTAAGACGTGAGATTTGACATTTCTGTCTTATCACACCTTACGTCCCTTAAAATATTGTCTTTTTTTCGTTTCTTATAAAAAAAAAAAAGAGAGAGAGAGAGAATTTTCGAATAGCAAGATCACATTTTAGTTTTTTTGCTTAAAAATATTTCAAATTATCATCTCAATCTCTTTTTGTTACTTTTTCATTGTGACATATACAGTTGAATCAATCTCAATACATTTAGTAGATTATATAATGTGAGGGACAATACTTGACTTCCACGAATTAAAGTAACTATTCTAAAACAGAACAATATTTATTTAATACATCCTCGATTTATTTTCATCCTACAACCAACTTGCATCAAATATTCCCACAGCAGCGGATATAACTACAGTGGACGATATGCTTTTAAATATCACTATTATTGTCGTCTATGAAAGAAAGACTTGTATTTAATCTTCATAGCTTTTTGAGCATTTTCACTTCCACCTACAAAAGCATCCAAATCTTCAATTAATCTTCGAACATCTAGGCATTTATTTCGTTGCTGGAAATTTCTTTTAAGAATGAGAGTTGAGAAAAATAAAAAAAATAGCCAACCATTCATCCATGAGATTTATTATCCCATATTCATCATATTAAAGGGTATTGTCCAATTATTAAAAAAATTCGTCCTTAATGTTATTCTAGAATGTTTATTATTTATTTATTTATTTGTACATCTTCCCAACAAAATCCACAGACCTTTTTCCAAATTAAAATAATCAAAATTCTTCTCGCAATATTTCATTCATTTGAGGGACATAAAAGTAAATAAACTAAAATTCAGTGATTTCATGCAATGATTCCATCTTTTTTCTTACATCAGGTACCTCTTTGCTTCTTAATATATATACATTCAATTATGTATATGTTCTTCCCCCCCTTCTCTCTCTCTCTCTCTTTCACACTCACACACGCACATTCTTGAAAGTTAAGCAAGTGAAAATACCAACCCACAAGTTTATCAAAAATGAACAGTAAAAAATCAGCAGTGAAAAACACTTCAATTTTTGGTTGCAGTGATATGAAAAGAAGCTCATCTGAATTAGCCCTCCAAGAACTTTTTCCTTCAGAAGATGAGAAGAAAACTGAACAAAAAGCTGAGATTTTTGGAGGGACTGATGATGATTTTTTTGCTGGGGATTTGTCATTTTCTTACAAGAATTTGGTTAGTTTTAATCCCTATGAATTAATCTTTTGCAGTTGAGTTACTTTATTTTAGCTTGAATCAAGAAGAATTTAAGTGATTTTGTGAGTTAAGATTTTGGTTAATTTTGATTTGGCATGTATTGTTCCAAGATAATCATTTTATGCTAGAGGTGAATTTGAATAGTATAATAGTATTGTTTTCTGATATGTTTACCCTTTTAAAATTTATTTTAAAATTCGAGGGTGTGCTAAAATTTAGAGTTGAATTGGCACAAGCTTTTTTAGAGGTGGCCTAAGTATATGTTGATTAGGTGGCTTATAGGTTCGGGGACTAGTTGATGGAGCGGTGGGGACGAGCTAATAGGCCCGGACCCATCCCTTACAGCAGTGGATGTGGCACGTTGTCCAACCACTTAAATTTGTGTACAGACTTTTCAATTTTACTGCTCACATTTTGCACAGCAGTATTTTATTGTAAATAATCTACTTTCTCGATTATTGTTAAAAATTTGCAGCAGTTAGTGGAATTAGCATTAATATGGAGGGTGAACAATTATAAACTTGTGTTTCTTTTTCAGTTCACTGTTGTTTAGAGAGTTAGGGATTAAGGTTTAATCCGTAACATGAATAGTATCACCAAGGGAACGCTATACACACCTATCTTGGACTAAACAACGGTAGATTTAATCCTTATTCTCAACAAACTTAAGGTCCGGTGAACTAGATTAGTGATCAAGCTGTCTGATCTAAATTTACTGAAGAATCAGTGAATTTTCAATTTGCTTATAATTTGTTGGATTATATATCCGTTATCCAGTTTTCTTAATTGTTCTGTCATTAGTTCTAAAGTAAACTAGCTTGTTTCAGCCATCATCGCTGAAGTAAACTTGGAGGGGAGTATTAATCATTTGAAAAAGAAATAATATGATCATTATTTGGAGATATAACATATACTTTGAGAAAGAAAGAATTGTTTTTTGGTATTATAGCTGCTTTACAAAGGAATGATTTGTAGAAACGGGAAGCATGATTCAGTTAATCTTTTTAAGGACTCCCACATATTGAAGGAATCTTTGTGAAACATTCGGTTCCAAGAAGTTAAAAGAAAAAAATGGATCTAGTGTGGTCCAATTTTTACAAAGACCTAATTGAACAGGACCGTGTTTTTCAACCATGTTCAAAGATAAAAGATCTATGCATGAGTATCTTATCTATATATTTTCAAATCTAGTACATCTTGTTAGCTATATATTTGGACTTCATAAATAATCATAATGTTAGAAGAAAAAACGAAGAGAATAGAAGAGTTGTATTTCATGAGTGGATGCATATTTTTCATCAATTCTGAAAGGCCCTAAACAAGAATCAATTTGCTGTCAAAAATTTCTCTGTCTCTATACTTTTCGTTAAAAGTGTAGAATCAAAATTGATCACCAAAGGAATTTCGGGCTCAGTGTATCATATGTATATACAGAAATCGACACCACAATGTCACAATACCGGTTGCTATTTGGTTGCCCACTAAGGACATGGGTGATGGTTATTGCAGCCACACAATAGCCACACAGGCACAACCAACACAAAACGGGGTCAACATATAAATAATAATAGGTGGGCTTTTAGGTTAAGTAGTGATTAAGCTCAAATAGATTGTAGGTTTAGGTTGTTACATTTGTGGTGTAAATATTTCATTTCAGTCATTGGTCGATGCCTATTGAATAAATAATGACTTAACATCATCACCCGGGAGGTTATTTGACAACAATTTGCCTAACAAAAAGAAGTATATGTAAACATGCCATGTATACGAAAAATGACCAGTTATTTTTAACAATCAATTTCCAAACGATGTAATTTTGAAAGTTCTCAATGCAACAAGTGAGAGGACTCAACATCTATCTGGACAAAGAGGCTTCAATTCTGAAACTAATTAAATATTTTTAACCTTATAGCTTCTATTATGGTATTTTACTATTTTGTTATTACTCCTTTCTGCATTCAAGTTAATGCTATTATCCTTTGAATGATTTGAATATGTTAATTTCATTAAGACGCAGTATTTTGATGTACTCTGCAATACCAGGAAATGATAAAAGGGTTGTCTAGTTATAGCCAATTGGCTGATAACCCGTATTTGCCCCAGAATTTCAGAGCTAAGGCTTCTAAGAATTCAGCTACAATAGATTCCCAATCATCAATAAGTGGTACGTACAATGCCACAAGGTCATTATCCGTACAACTATTTATTTAAATCCTGCATTAATATAAAGTTGCTCGCTAGTGGCACAAAGTTAACTTATCAGTGTTTAACTTCATTGCGGTTTCGCAATAGATTTACTTTATCAATTTTCAGTTGGTATTCCATCATCAGCAACTAAGTCAAAGGGCCAAGATAATCGAGCAACTGGAGCTAGCAGTGGTTCATCCCGTGAGCAATCAGATGAAGATGATCAAGAGATAGAAGCTGGTCCTTGCGAACAGAGCACAAATCCTGTCGATAGCAAACGCATTAAAAGGTACAGTGTAATCAGCCAACTATGGTTTAAGCATATTGGATACTGAAGTTGGAGTTAAGAAGATATGGGGAATTGTGATTTCAGGATGGTTTCAAACCGGGAATCTGCTCGGCGCTCGAGAAGAAGGAAACAAGCACATTTAGCAGATCTTGACCAACAGGTACATATGTATCTAGGAATTAAATTCTCTGTTCAGTCTTACAATTTGCAAATCAATGTTTTACTTAGCATATGTTTGGCAAGTGTTTATAAACAGACGGAAATGAGTGTTGGATAAATAGGTACTATTGTGGGTCCCACAAAATATGTGGATAAAAATGGTAGGCAAGTGTTTATAAAAACTTCTCAAACATTATTTTAGGTTGTTGCAATTTTCATAGTTTTCTTATTTATCTATTCTTGCTGAACGTGATTAGAAACAAGAAGGGACTTTCTCAGTCTATGTATGCATTGTAATCTTCTGTTTTTTTCAAAAATGTTGTGCAATTGTATCTTACTTTTTGTAAAGAAATCCTCTTCCGAGGAACAAATTTTCTTAAGATTGAATATGGTACCCGATTACTTAACCTGAACTAATTTTTTTGGTAGAAGCCTATTCGAGCCTGTTGATTTTCTTAGACTTTAGACTTGAATCCACTGTTTCTCTATAATGCCGCATGCTTAAAATAATGGACAAAAAGCCTCTTCACCTACGAACTTAACACTCAAATTAATAACTGTAAAGAGCATTACAGCAAGTTTGGTAACAAAGAGAATACTCGGATAAAGTGTAAAGTTTTCTTCAAATTAAAAAAAAAAAAAAATGGAGAGAATTTGTAAACCTGTCAATTTTTTCTCCTCTATTCGAACTTTTTATCTTTGAAGTAAAATATTATTAGCTAAGTTTCTGTTTCTAATAATTCTCTCTCTTTACAAATATCGATTTTCTTCACTCTGGATTTATTGTGTGGCTATAATTGGATTCACATGTACACAATCACAGGTAAACTCATTATCTTATTTTTACAAGGATAGTTTACTCTTTCTTCCTTCTTTGTTTTCTTGAATTTTTCATTAAATTGTAATTGCTATTTTCCAACATTTGAATCCAAGGACCTTTTTAATAACGTGTTCTTGCAAACAAGATGTAAAGAGAACAAATGTATACCTTTCCTTAGAGAACCCCTCTAATCAGCTTTTAGATGTTTCTTTTCCGGTACCTTGTATTGTCTTGAAGATTATAGATGTCTTTAAGATTCATTAAGAACTGTTTTTATGGTTTAATACAGGTTAAACAACTGCAAGGCGAGTATGAAACCTTGTTCAAACAACTTGAAGATGCTACTCAGCAATTCAAAGATGCTGTGACTAATAATCGAGTGCTTAAATCAAATGTGGAAGCTTTAAGAGCCAAGGTACTCTCATGATACTTTGTTCTTCATTTTCCCTTCCTCGGGGTTGTGTTCATGCCATAATTAGCCATTTTAGTTGTAATCATAACTGAGAATCTAGAGTTTAACTAGATATTTGTTGAAATCGAATGTAATAAACTCAAATACATCTCTCTAGGAAAATGCAATGGAAATCAAATTAGAGAAAACTTACCCTTATTTTGGAAAAAAAAAAAAACACACTAGCTGATGACTTTTTTGTTCGACGTCAGGTGAAGCTGGCTGAAGACTTGGTTGCTCGAGGCTCATTGACCTCTAGTTTGAGCCATCTTCTTCAGAATTATTTAAACACACCTCAAACATTTACAAATATCAATATTGGCCGGATGGATATTGTCTCTCCTACTATCACAATTCAGGGAGATGATATTGCTTCATACCCAGGAATAATAGAATCAACCCAACTTGAAAATTCTAATACCTTTAATGGCAGTGCCACCAATGGAGTCATCACTGATACAGTTGGCTGCGTGCTAGACATGTGGCCTTGGGAATCTCATGTTGCGCCGGTGTCGAAGTAAAAGACGTATTTTCTTCTCTATCCTCAATCCTTACATTGAGGTTTCATCTAAAAGTTTTTGTTTTCTTTTTCTTGTTATAAACTTGTGTAGTTGTGTACTATGATTTAATTTCTTCTCCTTCTTTGTAGTTTGACTACATCATCTGTGAATGTTCACATTGTAGATATTGTAAGGGCGTGTTGATGATTTATGTGTACATGCTAACTCCGGGGTTGTAAACCCCGAAGAAAACCTTGAAATCTCCTACCACACAAACTATACTCCATTCCTTCCAAGTCCTTTAACCCGTCTTTATAAACATGAATCCTTGTGAAGCCTGGTGTAACAACCCTCATTGTCTCCCACGTCGATTATTTAAGTCTTAGTTGTGGGCTTATAACCATTTGAATGCTCTCCTTATTGCTAGTTAAGGGCAAGTTATGTGCTTTGTATTTTTAACAATTGATATTAGAGCAAACACTGCTTGGATCATGATGCAAAATGAGGTCACTTGGAGATGGCAAAAGTTTGGGTTGGTGAAGTCGTCTAGTTGGAAATATGGATTGCCATGAACATGAATTCTTGAGGAGGGTGGATTGTAGTGACCCTTTAACTCAACTTATGACCATATAGCTATGAGGTTTCCACACGTTGCTTCCACTGCCTAGTCTTTTTCGTTGTGCTACTTCGCCTATGTTTGAGCTCCATTTGTTGAAAAATAAGTTTTGCAATAGTGAATTTTTTGAGAATGTGTTTAAAAAGTAGAAAATAATTGAGTTTACTTGCAAAATATTTTATTGAGAGAATGTTTGATTCAAAATGAAGTTGAAAAAAGAAAAATGAGTTTTTACATAATGGGGCTCAAATATATTTAGCGAAATGAGATGCACATTTATACCATTCTTCATTTACGTAGGAATAACCTCATTCTTGGATATGCCAAAACTACCAACGAGTGGTCACAAACATTGATACATACTCATCTTCTAATTTACTCATCATCTGCCTAGTACAGAGTATTTGTTTAAGTGCACCATTTTTATGGAAAGTTACACATTGGGTCCCTTCAATTTTTTGTGGCAATCGGAAAATATCACTTGCTCACATAATGAGTACATTGTTTAGGATGGTTTTTTTGTCATGCGAGTATCTCCAGTATTTGCCGAGTATTAGAAATATGCCTTTAGCAAAATGCCGTAAATAAAAACTAGAGGAATTAAGATTCAAACCAAAAAAAAAAAAAAGGCACATATCAATAGAAGAGGCTTGAAACATAAGATATTCTGGCATGCTAAATCCTTCTCTCTCCATGGCTGTTCCAATTGACTTCTTGTAATGAGGACATCTCAAAAATTATGAAGTGGGAGGAAAACAAAGAAGAAAATTATTGTGCCTTTATCTATGTGGTAGGCCAAGTGGGTGTTGAGTAAGCAAAATTCCACATCAATACATTCATCTTCAGAAGTGAGTGTACTCAAGTGTGTCTTTTCCATTTGTACAGGGCATTACTTTTACATGGGCCTCACAGTCCCCTCACAAAGGGACGGGCCCCACAAGTGTTTAAAAATATATATATAGGGTGGGCCCACCCGTGTGATGGGCTTGTAAGACCCCTGCATTACTCTTCTTCTTTGTCGTGTCATCTCGTCGCTTCGCTTCATCTTCGTGGCGATGATGACATGTCACATCTCATCGCCTTGCTAGTCTTTGTTAAGACTTGTGGTTTCATTTTAAAATGTCAATCTTATTAAGAGGAATAATCAAATTCTTTATATGTTTATCTTTGTTTTTATCTTTATTCGAGATAGAATTTTATTCCTTAACACTCTTCACTTTCGAGGTGTTGAAGTCACGACTTAACGCCTCGTTGACATGTGTCAAAGTGACACAATTTACTGCAAACTTATGACCTACCTTCTCCAAGATGATTATAGGAGATCCAACTAAAGGTGGAAATCGAGCCGAGAGCGGCAATCGAGCCGGCCGCTCGACTTGTGAGCTGCCAAGCCTGAACTCGAGCCAAGCTCACGAGCTCGCCCACGAGCCTCGTTAATAGGCGAGCCACGAGCTCTAAAAAGTTCGGTGACCGAAATGGTCATTAAATTATTATTAATTTTTTTCCCTATAAATACCCTTATTTTGATCCATTTTTTTCCACCTAACTCTCATTATCTACTATCTAATATCGTGATTCTCTTCTACGTTTTATATTATTGAGTTATAATCTTGATTTTTCAATTATTCAATATCAATTATCACACTACAGATTTTCAATTACAATCTTACACATCAACTTTATTTCATTTCTTGATTTGTTACTTACTATATATTTTATATCAATTCACAAAAGGATCTATGTTCATTTGTTGAAGACTTGTTTGATATCGGAGGCGAATCACCTATCACGCCGCAAAGTCAATTTCAGAATGAATTCGCCGGTCTAAATGAAATATCTATTCCCGAAAATATTTCGAATTTCGATGCTCATGGAAGTAGTAATCCAATTGATTTGGATGTCGTCGATGTTTTCAAAGCAGAACGGGAGGATGAACCTGAATTAGATATTCCCGATGCAAGAAGGAAGAGAAAGGGGAAAAATGGGCAAACTGTTGGGATCATTTTAAATTGATTTAAACATGTCACGTGTTTCCAAAATCTAAAGCAGTGTGTAAATATTGTCAACAACGATTGACAGATAAAAAGGCATTGGAATTACTCACCTCAATCGTCACTATAAAGCATGTACGGCCAAACATGGGCTTCTTCCAACTGGTCAAACGTAACTACAATTTGGTAGTCTAGGCACCGGTTCACTACTACGCCACTTTCTACGTGGATGTATTGGGAGGAGAAAGCTCGAACGAGAATGGTGAAGTTCATTGACGCTGCTGAGTTACCTCTAGCAATAACGGACAATCAATAGTTGTCTCCTACGTGAAAGAATATCTTCAACCGAGGTACGTTGGGGTAAGTTGAAACACTCTTTGTTCTGATACAATAAAATGTTTCCTTCATAGAAAGAAACTATTGATTGCCGACTTAAAAAAATTTGGGGGGTTATATATTTAACTTCCGATATCTGAGAAGAGATTAATAAAAGAGGTTATACAGCTGTAACTACACACTACATAGACCCACTTTGTTGTATGCATAAAAAAATTATTATTTTTAAAATTATTGAGTTCCCTCATAACGCTAACAACATATTTAATGCTATTATGAACATTTTTAGAGAGTATCGTTGCGAGAGTAAAATTCGTTCATTTACATTTGACAACACTATTGTTAATAAGGTAGTGATCGATAAATTGTGCAGAGTATTGCAACCTGATTTCGGTGGTTATTTGTTTCATATTCGATATGTGTGCCATATTTTTAATTTAATAGTGGAAGACAATTTAAAACATATTAAGAATGAAATTCAAAGAATTAGGGATACACTAGTGTATATCACGATTTCACCTAGTAGAAAACAAGTAATTGGGAAATTTTATGCCGAATCTGGCGTGACGCATACGAAAATATTTATTAGTGACGTGGGGCATAGATGGAACTCCATTTACTTATTATTAAAATCATGCGAAAGTTTTGAACATTTAATAACTGTATTTTATAATAATAGTCATATTAAAACGATGATGATACTATTTTTGAATGAGTCTGATTGGATATTAGCTTTTAAAATTTAAAACTTTTTGACAAATTTTTATGATTTTACAAATATTTTGTTTGGAGTTTATTATCTCACTAATTGTATAGTCCTTGAACGACTTTATAAAATTGCTGGGGTTTTTCATAGATATAAAAATAACCTCGATTTTAGTTCAATTATATATTTCATGAAATTAAAGTTTAGAAAATATTGAGAAGATTAGCCTATGTTATTTTCGTTAGCATGTATCATTGACTCCCGATATAATTTATCGGGTACTAAATTTGTAATTGATCAAATTTCAAGAGCTTTAACTTTCAATGTATATATCACTTATAAAATTTAGAAATTTTTTTATGTGAAATGTATGAATTATATGCAGAACGAATGGGTACAAATATTAATCGAGTACCCTATGACTCTGCATCTACTCCTCCCATATATATATAATTCAAATGCATGTGGTTCATCTAGTAGTAGTTTGTCTACCACATATAATCAAATATCGGACACAAGTCCAAATGCATTACCTGCTAAATTAATTGATGACTTTAATCATAATATGCTTAATAACAAAACAATTAAGAAAAGTTCAGAAAATTGAATTCTAGCGAAAGTACGAACGTCGATAGCCAATGGTTTCTACGATAGCAAAATGTCTACTAACACCTCCGATTAGTAATGTAGTTTCGGAGTCTACTTTTAGTGTAGGTAAAAATGTTCTGTCCGAGATCAAGAGTCGACTGAAAGAAGATATTTTGGAAGCATTAATGTGTGTGAAGAACTGGCAAGACGATCATTTTCGATTGCAAGATAAATATGCTGAAATTGCATCTCGTCAAGTAAGTGATATTTAATTTAACTATATTCATAAAAAAAAATTTATAATACCTTTATAATTTTTTTAAAAAATTGTATACGTAACAAGTTGTTCGTGTACAATTTTTAACTACGCCTACTTAAAATTAAAATAGTCATTCCCAAGCCCGAGCTCATGCGTATACGAGCCAAGCCATTGCTAGACCCAACCCCTAGCCACATTAGATGGGCCTCCCGAGTCTGTTGTAATTAAGGTTGGAGTCTTAATGTCTTGTGCAAGTTGTAATCTGACAAATTTTGAGCAATTTGTAATTTGGTTGATGTGACATATCTACAACGGCAACTTTTAAAATTTCGCTGTGACTCGAATTCTATTTCGAAGGTATATTAGGAGATGGTTGTTTGTTTTGGAAAAGTTTTGAAAAAATGAAATTACAATGGGTTCAAAGAAGTCAAAAGATGGGTCAAGGTGAAGAAGTTGTCACAAAATTGTTTGCTGGCTGCTAATCGGGCGCTCGAGCACATAATATTCGCAAAAAGTTTGTGCCACTCAAACGGCAGTAATATTCGAAAAAATATTTTTTCTTGATTTTGGAAGTTTTTGTACTCTTATTCAATTTCGAACGTTCTGTTATTGATTTGACTCCTATTGTATTAGGATTCCACCTTACCTTAGGTTTTTCTTTGTATTGTAAATATAAGGAGGGAATCTCTTGGCAAATAATCCATATATTCTACACAATTCGTAATTTTCCATATTTTCATATTAGTAAATTCTTCTCATCTGCCCGTGATTATTTTCCAAATCGAGTTTCCACATAAATCTTGTGTTCTTATTATTACTTTTCATATTGCCATATTCCCATTTATTTGTAACAAATTGGTATCTATTCTTTCTAGCAACGAATGAGAGTCAAATCCCCTCATTCTCGCTTAGGTATTGTGTGAGAGATCATATGCCCATGATGACTAAAATGTGACATTATGGAACTTGACCCTTGAGCGGTTGGGATGAGATCGTGCCAAATATTTGGAGAACATGAGTTGCCTCTTCGCCTATATATACTCACACTTTGTGACATTGGATGATGATTGACACTTTCGTAAGTCATTCTAGAAATCTAAACATGACTCCAAAATTTCTTCCCCTATCGTGTTTTTCTACATTAAATTATATAACGAAGGAGTGCATATGATTGAAGCTTTCCCCACCTTGTTTGGAGAAGTCTTGATTTGTGCCTCTAATATGTGTGTTCAAGTGTACATGTAACATACACTCGAATGATAGAGGAGACATGATCTATTGACCCACTAAGTTCCATCAAGATTCGAATATAAACAAAAATCATAATTACATAATTGTGTAATATGGAGAAATATTCAAAACTATGAAAAGAAGAACCAAAAAAGAAGGAAGAAATATTCAATTGCCTGAGTCAAATGCGCAAGTAGACTGAGATATATACTTGAGGGGGTTAAAATTGAAGATAACAAAACTAACTCCTGTTTTGTAGAGATTTTTTTTTGAATGGATTAAATAAAATGTGATTTATTTTTTTATTATTTTATTTTATTTTTATTTAAAATGTTATTTATTTTTTTATTATTTTATTTTATTTTTATTATTATTATTATTTTTTTTTTTTTTTGTAGAACATGTAACTGAAAAATAGAAAAAAGTTATGAGTTCAAATACTAAATTATCTTATAAGGAGAACGTTTCGTTAAATATGAATTTAGAAAATGGAGTCAAATAGGGCCTATAAACTGCACGATAATCAATATATTGCTCAATAGAATCACTCAATGATAAGAAGCTAACATAAAAATTGCTTTCGATCTATGATTTCAGAACTATGAACAAAACGACAATTTTAACGTCAAAAAGAAAGAAAACGTACTACCAATCAAAGGAACACTAGAAATTTTTAAATAAAGAAGAGTGACTAGCAAATCCAACAAAGCAATCTCTAGTAAAGCTGTTTGTTCTATCACAACTTTAGAGATTTTTGAGAGAGAGAACGCAATATCTTCGTTGAGCAATGAGGCCCCGTTTGATAGGTCAAATTTAACATAGAAGATGAAAATTATCCCACATTGTTTGATTGGAAATATTTTCTTGACAATTACTTTTCTTATTTTGGTCATGTGGCCCTTTATTCCACAAAAATGAGGAATTGAAATTCTCATGGGAGAGCTGATTTTTTGTTTTCTCGACAAGAGAGAAAAAACATTGTTTTTGCATTTTCTATTCCCAAATCAGTTCTTATCGTAAAGCACATTATTTTTCTTTACACTATTCAATTTTTAATCATTCTTTCTTCTTCTTTACATTGGTTGCTGGTTACGTGAAGATTATGAAAATTCTTTAAAATGACTATTAAACACCAATAGTTGGAAGGAAAAAAAATTCATGGAAAATAAAGCCAATCAAACACCAAAAAATAGAAATTTTCAATATTTTCAGGTGGAAAATTATACCAATCAAACAAAATTAATTGACAATTCTCAGTAAAATAAGTTCTAGGCAATTCAATTCCCTGAAATTCGTTTTCTTCTCTCAAATTTCATTTTTGCAATCAAACGAATCCTAAGTAAAAATTACAATGCGATATGGAAAATTATAACACTCTTTATTGAACCTAATGATCTAGAAGTTGGTCTTGAATCTTCAAAAATGAGCAAATTAATTATCCAAATCATTTTATTATAGTAGAATAACAAGTTGGTCTCGAACCTTTAAAAGCAAATTAGTTCGCAAATTTTTCATTGTAGTTGCACAATTAATTGCAACGATGATAACTCTCCAAATCTCTAATAAATCAACACATGGTCAACTAGTGTGATTTCCTCATAAAATAATATCAAAATATCTTTATATATTAACTCATTCAGAAATTGAAAGAGAAAAATAAAATAAAATAAAAGAACAGTCAATCATCATCTTTAAAGAGTATCTTTCTGGAAAATTTTGATCTTTGACCTCTTAGAAAAAATGACTTTTTGCTTGATGACGTGGACCAACTTCTTTATCAAGATCGTGACTACTCTGTGTTTACATTTACCACTTAGATTTCAAATTTAGCCCTGTTTGGTCAAAATTAAAAATTAATTTAAGTTAAAGTTAACCATTAATTTTAACCATATATTTCGTGGGAATACACAACTTTTCAACCATGCATTTAATTAATTTTTATCAAAATTTACTAAAAATTTGATTTTAATCACCATAAAATAGGGGCTTAATTTGATTTCTAGATTACTATTTCGAGTTTGAGGGATGTAATTTAAAAAAAAAAAAAAAAAAATCTGCTATTCTGTAGACGTTTTCTTTATTTTTTTATTTCCATGGTTCAATTACGTGATCATTATAAACTCTTTCATTATTTTATAACAATGTGTAACCCGTATTTACTTTGTAATTTATAAATAAAAAACAATTCATATTATGTTATTCTCAGCTAAATATATAGATAGAATGCCTAAAAATTAAAATTATAAGTTGGTTAATCTCCCACAAATATTTTCCACCTAACTCCATTAACAATTTTATACAAGTTGTTCCATTTACAACCTAATCTTTCCAATTTCCACTACAAGTTTAGAAGAATATTTCTCTAACCATCCACCAACTCGAGGAATATGCCTGCGACACTTTTGGATGTATTCATGAGACGATGATGAACTTATAAATTTCTCGAACTTAGGGTACAATAACAAGTTTGTGAAGATCTCGTTCAAGTAGCGAATTTGAAAGTAACACGAAAATGAAGAGATTCTACATTCGACGTATAGTAACGAAGAGTACGACTATGATGAATTAAATTTAAAATTTTATTTTATTTTATTGTGTACTCTACATTTATGAACGGGAAATTTTTATTTTTATTCACCTTTAGTCGTAGGTAAGGCGAGCCCACCCTAAATTTTGTATTATTTTTTCTTCCGTTATTAATAAAAACATGTAACCTTTAGTTAAAAGACAAATCATCCACCAACTTTTGTTCTCTCAAATCACAGAGGTTTCTCAGTGTGTGACCATATTGTTGTTAGCATTACGTTGTGTTTAATCAAAAACAAAAATAAGCACTTGACCAACATTAAATTAATAGAAATTGTAGATATGAATATGACAACAATATTATCTTTTACACTGACGCAAAGCCATTGTCATTTGCATTCTCAGATCCCATCTTTAGTTTTTCACTAGCAAAAACAAAGTCAAGATTGTAAAGGACAGGAACCAATGTGATTGAACATAAGAAAACCAGAACAGGTCCAAAGATCCACAGCATAAGAGGGAGTGCTGCATAGAACAATCTATTTCCGACTGTGTTGAGTACAAATCCTTTCTCGAGAAGATCAGATACATATCCCGGAGTGACGACGGACGAGTTATCCTGAGGGCAGTTGATGAGGAAATTCACCTGGTTTATGAACCGGATCGAGAGGGAGTAACATAGGAACGAGAAGAGGAAAATGAGGAGGAGAGTAACGTATTTTAGCGCTACCATGAATTCTCCATGCGCCCCATAGACGGTGTCGTTGAGGGGCTTCTTGATGCTGTAAGTACTACTTATCACGGCTGCCAATCCCGAGCAGAGAAGGATCGACGTGGTGGCCATGAGCGTCGATCCCATGATCGTGTTTCGTAGTGTCTGGACAGCCAAAATGTTTTTCTTGTCATTGTCCTGCATCACCAAAAGTCGTGACCTGAGTTCAAGTCTCATTTGCCACTTATTCATGCGTGTTGATCAAAACATAAGTAAATAATATGATCTTCTCCCTCAAATATTAAACTTTTAGACGAGACACTTCAACACACATGAGGAGGCAAACTGGTCAGCTTATTACTCTATTTTGGACATTATTCTCCAATTTCACTGTATACATCTCTCAAACATTAACATTTGAGAAAAAGTGACACTAAATTATTGTATATACCCACGCACACAAGCACTTAAGTTTTTGTCTAGTGTTTGTTCCTCTATTTGATTCTAACAGCCACAGATTTTCTTTTTTTTTTTTTTTTGGTGGATGTCTACTTACCACCTTTAACAAAAATGGAACTTGCAGTGTAAAGCAGCAAATTTTGTGAATGTTCGGACAAAATAATCTGATATTGTTCCCTTATGAATCTTGAATAAGACAATTAGGATAATGTTGAGAAAGATTATGATTTTTGCGATTTGTTATGCGGACAACATTATATAATATTATAGAAGAAAAAGATAGTATTTAATAGTATCTACCGACTATGTTGTGATTTTAATTGTTTCCATGTCACTTAAGAAAACAGAAGAAGACTCACCAAGAAGATATGCCATTTTGCTGGCTAGAAATGATGACACTTCTTCAAAGAATATACATTTTTGTGACGTATTAGATAAAATAGATTAGACAGTTCTTCATAGTATTAAATAAAATCGAAAGGTTAAAATTTTGTCAATAATGTGTAGTACTGCTTATCAAATATGTACTTTTGAGTCTGTATCATTAATTTATGAATTTTGAAGTCGTGAATAGCATAAATTGGCATGTATAAAAACCATTATTATTTTTTTCAGATAAGTGACTACACAGACATTTTTTCTCCCCCTTTTCCATTTTAAAATCTAAAGAGCCTTAGCAAGAAATGAATGAAGAATTAAATAGAAATTTCAAATTATCAAAAATATTTTCAGGACCAATCTTCTAAATGCTTTTTAGAAATGGAAATTACTAATATAATACAAAACTAAGCATATAAGAAGGTGGAAATTGTTTGCCATCATTTTTACTCTGATTTTGTATTTCTTCAAGACAATTTTGTTCTTTTAACCAAATATTTAGCAAATCAAATGCATGAAAAAAAAAAAAATCAGAATTTGC